>JARJDS010004020.1:0-12274 GCA_030264155.1 Atheta pasadenae
AATTTCGAAAGAAAATATAATATAATATTAATGCAACGCACTTTGTATTTCCACCCATCCTAAATTTCCACCCACCCACAGGCGGCAGCAAATGCAGTTGCTGCGTGGTCCTCTAGTTTATTCTATAATTATAAAAACAGATTCTATATAAATAGATGTTTCACAAACTTAAATGCAAAACAAACTGCTAGAAAACTGCAGGAGTGCAAGTAGAATTCTAGAACTTGACCGAAAAAAACGTTTTTCAGCGTAGGTAAGCATAGATGGCGCTATTTAGCCACTACAATTCCTCCATTTTAAAAGTTATAAGAAAATTGAAGAAAATGAATTGCTGGGATTTCTTTAATTTCTCAAAACTTAAAATAATAACATTTCTTATCAAATTTTAAAGGTAAAACAAAAGAAAAGAATTTTAAATATACAAAAACCAGTCTTGATGTTATCGTTTTTATATTGTTTACAAAAATGTCTATAATTTATTATTTTAAAATAATATACACTATACACTTAATGTTTGTAATAGTTTTACAACATAATTTAACAAAAACTTAGTAGTTATTAGTAATTATCAAACCTTCTTTCACAAATGTAGAAAAATTCATCGTAGGAATATGAATCAACCCATTTGAGATCACCTTCTTTAGTCTTCAAAACTGAAATACAATGTTGTGTTTTACCATCGAAATCAGCTGTATGTGTAGGTTGTCCTGGATACCAATTAGTGAAGTAGGCAACTTCACCATAAGACTGCCAAATATAAGTTTCTTGTTGTTTAGCGTCGTTTCCACATGTCCAGAAGTGATGTTTATCATTATCTTTAAAAAATAAATTTAATAATAAATTTAACTTAAATTTTACTGACGTCACAAACATTTTAAGGTTAAAGATTTAAGGTTATTATCGTGGAGCAGTAAAATGTTACCAACCACGATTATAACCTATAATCTGATTAATAAAAAACATACTTGTTTCTGTTATCAAATCAGAAATACAATTATTATCATCTCGGCTTGTAATAGACGCCAATTCATATCCATAGCCATGAGCTCGACAGTTTTGAAGAGCTTGTTGGTAACTAACCTAAAAATTAAAATAAAATGAATGCTAAACTAATAAAACGTCATTATTTGTGACTGGTTTTGATTAGAAACATTTATAGAATCGTTTAAGAATTAAGAATAGCTTACCTTTGCATCCATCATTAAAATGTATGCTTTGGGGTGCGTACAGTATTTTATTACTAAAACCAAATTATTTTGTTAGTTTTTATTAAAATTTAGACAATTTAATGGTTAAAACTTACACTCTCCATTAACTGTTGTTATAATGTCAATATATACGAAAATACAGCTTAAAACAATGATTCCACTTGTGGATAACTTCATTTTTTGGAGAATTTTATGCGTTATTTAATTGTAAAAAAATAAAAAATAAAATGATTGAAGTTTAATTCAAGGTTTGGTTATTTATACCTGTTATTCTACGAAATACCGTCAAAATAATAAATATTTTCGTGTTTTAATATTAAATACAATGTATATATTTGTGTTATGTTTTTATAAATTAAAATTAATGTTAATAAACGATATACTTTTATTTAAAAAAAAACAATGCATTAAAATGTACTTTATGCTTATAAATTTATGAATATAATAGTTTTAAAAAATTCATTCATTAATTAATATCAATTAATATTGTTATTATTTTTATTTGACATAGACAAAATAGTTGTTTTAATGTGTAATAAGTTGCATAACCACAGTATCAGTTAGGTTTACTTCCAACAGGGGGCGTAGCTCAGATGGTAGAGCGCTCGCTTAGCATGCGAGAGGTACCGGGATCGATACCCGGCGCCTCCAAATATTTTAGTTTATTCGGAAATAATTTGTTATAAATGTATATAAATTATTGCGGAATTATTAATAAATTTTATGTATATATGTTTTACTTATTTCGTTAATTTTTAGTTATTAATTGATGAATTAACAATTATTGTTAGTAATTTGTTTAAGAAATAAAAAATTACATGAACTGTTTATTTTGTTGTTGGAAAAATAAGTATATTTACTACACATTTTATTTTTATTTGTAAAATTTTATTTTAATTTTTATTTAATTATTATAACTGATAAAAATGGACATTTACGCGACATCTGTTAATGTATTATTAAACTGTAACCAATTATTATAATGTAAAGGCAAGGTATTGCGTACTACTTCACATGTACACATGTTTTCACTGACACCTTCAAACAAATTTAAATGGAGGATACTAAGCCTTACAAATTTCGTTTGCAAAACTAGCGGTCCCTGTTATTGAAGTTTTAAACGTCAATTTATTAAATAATTGTTTAAAATTACTATTATTAAATGATTAAATACCTTAATTAATTAAACAATATCAATTTACAAACATAGATTATAAACTATAAATTAATTTACATGTTTTCTTACTATATTTTGTTATATATTATAATTATCTTATCAAAGATCGTTGAACTGTTTAGAAATCCTAACCTGAAATATTACTCAAGTTATATTTTATAAATATTTCGAATAAACATGGCTTTAAAACTAGTTAGAAAGAGTTTTAATGAGTTACACAGAAAAATTTCGTTTAGGAATTTAAGCATTACATCAAGTAAAATCTTATACACTTAAATTACCGGTGAAAATCAACTAATCTTTTGTTTAATTCCAGCATTAAATCATGGAGATTACGAATGGAAAGATCCAAAATCAGACAGTGAAATGTAAGTTTTACTTATTATTTAAACTCAAGATACTTGTGTAATTTTAAAGATCAAAAAAATTAATTCCTAAAAATAATTTTAGTGTAAATATTACATTTGTCTTAAAATCAGGTGAAAGAATACCAATCAAAGGCAAAATAGGTGATAATATATTATATCTGGCACACAGATATCAAATACCAATGGAAGGAGCTTGTGAAGCTTCTTTAGCATGCACAACTTGCCATGTTTATGTGCACAATGATTATGCAGATAAGTTACCTACACCAGAAGAAAAAGAAGATGACCTTTTAGATATGGCTCCGTATTTGAAAGAAAACTCACGATTAGGTTGTCAAATTATTTTAAATAAAGATTTAGATGGTTTAGAAGTGCAATTACCAATGGCTACAAGAAACTTTTATGTTGATGGACATACTCCTAAACCACATTAGCCTAATAGGGTTATGAAATTAACTGAAGTGGTTTTGTAATTGCAATAATGTTACAAGCAATTTTGCAATGTTGTTTATTTAGTAAGAATATTAAAATAAATGAATATTTTTGTTGAATACTGACTTGTTATTTAGGTTTAGTATCAGTAATTTAAAGAATTTACTAAAAATTGTAATCAATTTTATAGTTAGGCAACCAAACTTACACTAAATCATAACGCGTTTTAAAAATAAAGAAAATGGGAAAACTTTGGTAATAAAACAAAAATTTACAATAGACCAAGAACATTTGTTTATTAAAATATATAATTAAACTCTCAAATAATATTGAAACACCATAACAGTTTTGATCGCAAAGGTTTGTGACTTTTTATGCCTTATCTGGATCAATTTTCTTAACTTCTTTTATAATTTCATCCAACTTGTACAAATCTTTGAGCGATACTTCACCTGTACCTCTTTCTAAAGGTTGTGGCTGTTTGGGATGTGGTTTCCAACCCAACATGTTAATAATCTGAAGCAAAACATTAATTAATATTAAATTTATTATTTTAGGTTAAAAACCTAACCTGAAAAGTGGCTGGGATACTCAATTTCCCAGTTTCAGCATCAACTTTACCATAAAGCTGCTCGTAAATCGCCGCAGCAGCAAATTGCGTGTCTCTGCTCAAATGCAATGATCTATTCAAAGCAGCATTACTTTCTGCCATGCCCTTCAAGTCCCACATTAACTCAAACATTGATGGATAATTAACAACCAACTCATCAGTGTCAATTGTTAACATAGTAAACCCAGCCCTTTGCAACAAACCCCCAATATCTCTAACTTCAGTAAAAGGTGAAATGTGTGGAGATAAACCACCTCTCCTTTCCAACTCTGCTAATTGTAAAGAGCTTCTTAACTCATACAAAGTATCACCACCAAACACTGAAGCCATTAACACACCATCCTGCTTTAAACCTGCAAGAATATTCTTGAAAGCTTTGGGCAAATCATTCACCCAATGTAGGTTTAAACTAGACACAACTAGATCCAAAGAATTCTTGTCAAACTCAATATTTTCTTCATCTAGAATTTTCTTCTTAACTTTAATTCCTTCTTGCATCTTAAAACTATTTAAATTTGCCTGACTAGTATCACAAAGTATGATTTCTTCCACAGATTCTGGGGATATGTGTTTGGCTACATATCCTCGACTGCAACCAATGTTTGCAGCTAGTTTGAACTTGCGTTTGATGTCGTAAATACGATCCGCAAGTCTATAACCCATCTCTTCTTTTAGATAATCATACAAATTAACATCTTTGGCCAAAGCAGCCCTTTCACGTTGTAAAGTCTTAGTTTTTCGATCAAAAACTAAAGATACTGCTTCATCATTTCTGATTTGTAAACTTTGACTAGTTGTGCTCAAATTTTTCACTGCATTGTTTATTAATATGTTGCAGAAAGGTTTAATACTATTGTTTTTAACTAGTTTAATTGGTAAATACATGTTTTTATTAAATTAAACTTAATAAAAATGATAATTGTTTGTTAACAAAAGTCAGATTTATTAGACTTTGTTAGGCAACTTTTATAACATTAAATCATATACACAACAAGGTTGTGGGACACACATATTTTGAATGTTCTCAATTTAAACTTTTATCATAGTTTTTAATTTGTACTATAATAATAATTGTTACGTTGGGTATAAATAATTTAAGTTTAGTTTTAATTGTTTTACGATTGAATTTTATTGGGTTTAATGTATTTACGAACAGTTTACGAACACTTATGGAAGTTGCGTAATCATAGTTATCTGTTATATACTTATGCAACCAAAGTTACATCATTTTTACTTTCATTCATTTCATTACATCCAGCATGTCTTTTTATTTTCTGATCGAAGTGACTAAAATCGTAGGAAGCTAGTAAAATCATAGTCAATTTCTGTAAATTATGCACGTAAAAGACTAATATTTGCAGTTAAAATAATGGAGTTTAATATTAGTATACGAGAAAACCAGTTACAAAATTTTCAACAGTTTATTGATTCAGCAAAAAGCAATTTTAAGTCAATACTTGATACGATTGGATGGAGTGAAGATAAACTGAAAAAGGTACATATCTAAAACAATACACATTAAAACCATCAAGAAATAAGAATAATATGTAATCATTTAACAGGATACTCATTTAGTAAAATGCAGTTATGACAAAACACATCACATAGCACCAAAAAACTTGGATGAACATCTAAAAAATTGTTCTTTAAAACATTTGGGTTATAATTCAGATGATGTGCAGTTATCAGAGCCAGTGAACAATCAAAATTCATCAATCCTAATAGATAATGTTACAAAGCATAAAGTTTTTGTAAAGGAAAAACAGCAAAACCAAGATTTTAAAAGTGGTAGGTTGTTTTTTATAAACTTAGTCAAAAACAGTTGTAATAAAGTAGAAATATGATTTATTTCAGATCATATTTCTCAAGTATATATCTATATCCTTTTTGATATCCTTTTTATTAAATTGTGGTGTTTGATTTGATAAATTTACTGCTGCACAGGTTGGAATGGGGAAGACGCTGAGCCAAAAACTTCTGATAGACTTATCAGCATGTTTACTTCTGATGAGAGACTTGCATTGTATAAATATGCCATATCTGAGACTGAGGGACCTAAAATTCCACCAGAATTAAATCTGTAAGTTTTTAATTTTAATGTATATTTATGTGAACTTTAATTATTTTTATTGTTTGATGTTTAGAAGTCATCCAATTGATCAAGACAAAGAATTAACTTATGAAGAACGTTTGGAACATGAACGCAACGCTAAACGACGGCGCATTAAGTACAAATCAGTGCACACAAATCGTAAAAATCACACTGAAGTAATTCGTGAAGTTATCTTCAATCACATGGAGTTGTATAAAGATTGTTTAATGCAGAATGAACACACCAAAACTCAGGTTGTGAGTAAAACTTCCACTAGAAGGAGTCAGAGTAAAAGTTCCAGTGTGGGTGATAATTTTAATAATTCACATGATGATGATAGATCAATAATTAGTAGACATTCCACGCATTCTGGTAGTAGTTCGCATTATAAGTCTCAAAAAGTGTCTTCAAGGGGAAGTTCTTCTGAACACAGGGATAAACATAGACATCGAAGTAGAGAATATCATAATGAGTATCAGAATAATGATCATAGAGGACGTGACTATAGAAAAAGTAAAGAATATAAAGAAACAAGTTATAATAAACATTATGATGAAAGAAAACATTTGAGTCATTCAAATCATTCGTCTGGTGGTTATTATAAACATAAATATCAGGGTGGAGATGCCAATGGTTCTTCCAAGTCTTCGCATAAAAGTCATGATTATGAGGATAGTGAGCAGCGATATGGGAAAGATTCGTACCATAATCATAATGGCAATAGGAGTGGGCAGCATAATAAATATAAAGGAATTTATTATGGAAAGTGGGATAAAAGTCAAGGGAGACATGATGCTCAATATAATAATCATTATGAGCGTGGGAATAATGATGGTAGACATGACCATGAGGAGGTATCTTATGATAAAGGAAGTGAGGCGAAGAAGAGGAAGTTGTCAAGTGATTATTATGAAAAAAGTAAAGTTGATCGACGTTAAATAGTTTGTGTAACTTTGATAGAATATTTCTTGTTTTGATTTATTTGCTTGTATTTTTATGTGCTGATTGATACATAGTTAAAAAATGTTTCTTATTTTCTTTAATTGTTGTTTAATTACTTGTTACCTTTATTACCTTGTTTTATTTTGCAGGAAATTGATAATAATGTTTTTTTTTATCGTAAGTGATATTGGTAAGAAGCGACATCTTTTGATGTTTTTGTAAATATCTCAGAAACTATTGATAATGTTGGTGTTTTATTGACGGATTTAGATTCTGCGATTGCTAAAGTATCTTTTACAGTGTATTAGTTTATAATTTTGTTTTTATTTATGCCTTGATATGTTTTGATTTTTTTTGTCGAGAAAGTTTCAAAAATGTACATATAAACAAATACCATTTAATTGCGTGTTTTGTTTGCTAGACAAATGAGTATGGTCATTTTAGAAGTATTTTTGTATGTGGAATACAAATCTGTGCTTAGATTTGTTTTAATATTCTTAGTTTTGAAGATATTTGACAAAAATGTGTGTTTTTTTCTATACGAGTTTCGTTTCGTGTAGTGTTGCGAGTGACATCTATTGACATTTTCGTCAATATCTCAAAAACTACTAATTATTTTTATGTTTTCTTTACGGATTTGGATTCTGCGATTATTAAAGCACCTTGTAAACTTAAATTAGTAATGGATTGATTGAGATTTATGTCTTAAAACTTAATTTAAAAAAAATTATAGAAAAAATTAGAAAATGTTAATTTCGGTTTTAATTGCTTGTTTTGATTGTTTGACATGTAAGTATAGTCGTTTTAGAAGTATTTTTATATGTAGAATACAAATCTGTGCTTAGATTTGTTTTAATATTTTTAGTTTAGGAGATATTTGACAAAAATGTTAGTTTTTTTCTATGCGTATTTCGTTTAGTGTTGCGAGTGACATCTATTGACATTTTTGTAAATATCTCAAAAACTACTAATTATTTTTATGTTTTCTTGACGGATTTGGATTCTACGATTGTTAAAGTATCTTATGTGATATATTTCTTTATAAATATGCTTTAATTTATGTATTAACATTTGTTTCAAAAAAATGTTTGGTTAATAAAGTTTCAAAAATATAAATTTGCTTTTAATTGCGTAGTTTGTTTGTTTAACAAATAAGTACAACAATTCTAAAAGTATTTTTATATATAAAATACAAATGTTTCCTTATATTTGCTTTACTATTCTTAGTTAAAGAGATATTTGTAAATATATGTGTTTTGTTTTGCACGTCTACATCTCTTACTGTTGCAAATGACAACGATTGACATTTTTGTTAATATCTCAAAATCTATTCATTATTTTTAAATTTTCTTGCCGGATTTAGATTCTGTAATTGTTAAAGCAACTTATAGAGCATAAGTACTAAAGTTTATGTTTAGATTTATGCTTTAAAACTTAAAAAGAAAAAAAACTTATATTCTAAAAATTTGACAAATTAAAATTTTGTTATAATTGTTTATTTTGCTTGGTTAACTTGTTAGCATAATAGTTTTAGCAATATTTTCTTACGCAAAATATAAACCCGTATATGAATTTGCTTTATAATTATTAATTTTGAAAATATTTGGAAAATTGTGACTCATTTTTCTAACGCTTACTGCGCTATCCGTTGCAAGTGACATCTATTGACATTATTGTAATTATCTCATAAACTATTAATAATTTCTAAGTTTTCTCAATGAATTTAAATTGTCCGATTATCAATACATCTTAAATGATGTTTCCCATATTATTTTTCAGCAATATTAAGTCATAAAACTTAAATTGTAATAAATAGTTTTGTGTTACAAAATATATTTAAAATAGATCAACTTTGAACGACAAAATAAAATACTTTGGGGATGAATTTTGTATTCAATCAAATTGCGAATAAAACATAAACTATTTACCTGTACTTACAAATTTAGAAAAGTAAAATTAAGCAATTCAATAAAAAGTTATAAGTGTTTTTCTGCGTCGTGATTTGCAGAACATCAAATCCACATATTCACTTCTTTGACTCTCTGCTCCATTATTCTTGTAACCCAGTCTCATGTGTATCTGCTTATAGGCAATTATTACTCCACAACTTCTAAACTTTAAACTATATTTGCAGTAACTTTCTTCATTCTTCAAAATACAAAGAAAATTGCGATTTTCTCTCAAAAAAAAACCCAACAACTTCCAATCCCACTACTCTTCCACCAATTCTTCAGTGTTGTATCATTGTCAGTACCTTCAAACAATAGTAATTATGCAGGTATGTCCGCAACCAATCCCATTGTGCAACCAACCTGCTGTTGCAACCAAATAATAGAGAAAAATCACAATCGCAAAGGCACAGGAAATCCCTTCCAAACGACGCTCAACGTCGCGCTTCAGCAATTACAAGCCTACCTGTAATCCAATGAATATTATGGGTCAAAGTGAATCAGTTCTTCGCGTAACAACAACAACAAAACACTAGCACGCGAGCACGACGACCCGGTAGCGCCCACAACATTTATTCCACTGATAAGAAATTTAAATCACGCATTAAAATTCAAATATTTTCAACTTGTCACCAACAAACCAACACAACAAAGTAAAAAAACTAAACTAAGTTGAAAATATAGATCATAACTTAAATATTTTATGTTTGGCACAACATAATTACATTTTACTTTAAAACTTAAACTTAAACAAAAAGCTTTCATGCGTTTAACAATTAAAGTCTTCGAACAAATCGAACGCAAACCGGATTGAAACAATCGCTGATTGTTTCTTTCTTTAAGCTCGAATTCAATAAATGATTAATCCGCGTGAAGAATTAAAAAACATGCGCAATATGTTCATTGGTGTCGTGTTACGCGGTTGGGATTTAATGCGAGTGAAAGACTGCAATGGGAAGGAAGCTGAAGAGAAACTCAACGAAGAAATACTCAACGAAAAGTGTCATTTTAAACGATCCAACGCTATGGTTAAACCTAAGCGGCCATCTTTAAGAATTGAACGTACAAAATCACGCAAACAGAAGAAGTGTTTCATTGGAATTCCAACGAAGAGACGAAGAAAATCAAAGAAAAGTTTTCAGAATGAGAATGACAAAACACGGTTATTGCACAGGTTAGTTATTTAGTTATTTTATTTTATAAATTTAAATAAATGACGTAGAAATGTTTATACATAAATAATCTACGTAATTAATGAGAGTTACGTACATTAAATTATCTTTTTGTTCAAATAAGTTTAAGTGTAAACAGGGATTTTGGTTTGAATTTAAAACGTACGAGGAAAGTGTTTGATAATTATCATTTTGTTAAGTTGTTGTTTTTGTGATTTATTCCAGACGGGGTGCAATTCAATGTGAAAACAATCCGTTCATCAAGTGTGAGAATATGACGCCAGTTCCTTGGATTTTAAGGTGGAAATATCGAAAAATTCATCCTGTTTCTAATTCACAGTAAGTTGTCAATATTTTTTTTTATTTTTTTTACTGTAATTGTTGTTGTTAGGGTTGTTATGTAATGAAGTACACAAAGTGGAAGATAAAGTTTGGTTATGTTAGGTAATGTTTGGTTATTTTTGTTTGGTTATGTTGTAATAGTGAATTTAAAAGGTAAATTGTTTTAAACAAAGCAAAAAAAACATTTGATTACACAATTAAAACAATTGAATATATTTAGAATCAATGTTTTCATCAGTACGGTGTTGTTTTTGTTGTTTGGTAGAACAAAACGTTGAAAAGTGAGGTTAGGTTTTGTTTTCTTTTAAGCTTGTGATTTATATCTGTTTAATATTTTATTATTTGTTTATTATATTTGTTTAATAATACTAGAAACATCTTAAAAAGTTTTAACCTCTAAATCTGTCAAAATATCAAAGAAAATGACCTTGACAAACTGGCAATTTGTTGTTTTAGGTTATAATTTATATCAATTAGACACAAAATTAAAATAAGTAATTAAAAAATTGCATATTGTAAAGGATCATATATATTTTGTAAAATATTATTAGTATTAGAAATTCTAACCTCAAAAAATATCAAAAAATAAATAAAGTCTTAACTAAATTTAATTATTTTTGTGTTTATCTTTATTTTACTTCTTAGGTTTATTAATATGTGTTTAATGTAATTAACAACAACAATTTTAAAGTTTAAATTTAAAAAAATTACAATAATAAAGTTCTAACCTAAAAAAACTCGTAACATTGACAGCAGAAGTGACAACATTTAATATAAATCATACCATTTTGAATATAACCTATAAAAACTATTCTTTCTTAGTGTATTGCAGTTTATTGTTTATTAGTGACACGTTTATCGTTTGTTTTAAACAAAACATGAATTTCGTGATCGACAATTTCATGTTCTTAACTTAAAAGTCAGGAAAGCTGTGAAAACAAACGTGATTGGTTTAATAACGGGAATCACGCCTGTTGTTATTGTTCAATGCTTTTAATTATTGCGGATTTAAATGTTCCATGATTCCATGGTGTTACCTGCAGACTTAACAAACGAAGCAGTACGAAGGTACCCGTTGTCATGTTGGTAATTTTGCGTACACCTGCCGTGCTCGAATTGTCACATTGTTCATGAACTCGACTTTCGAACTCAATCTGAATTGCTGAACCAAAGCAACGAAAACCGACCAACATTACTATGGTGGTAATGGTAATGATTGTAATGGATAACAACGACAGTAAACAGTAAAGAGTGTAAATAGCGGCGGCGGCGCGCCCATGACTCTTTGTTCTGCATTGCATTGTCGTATTGTTTTGTTCTTCCTGTATGTTATTGTATAACACTTTGATTGGAATAGATTGGAAGGAAATTTTTTAAATGACACAAAATAGGTTACTGTTTAAGGTTTTTAACTTTTAATAGAATTAGTTAAGTTTTTATTCAAGGATTTAAGAGTTTAAGGATTTAAGGATTTAAGAGTTTAAGGATTTAAAAGTTTAAAAATTAATAAATGACATAAAATTAATTAATTTACCAATAATTTTGTTTTTTTATTAAAAAAACGTTATTATTATTATTCTCTGTATATAAAAATGTACTGTTCGTGTGTTTGTTCTTTAACTCCTTCTAAACGACTGGACCGATTTTGATGAAATTTTTAATTAGTGTCCAAGGAGATTCGGGAATTGCTTATATTTACAATTTGACCAAGCAGAAAATGTTCTTCATATTAAATTAATTACTTTTTATAAATTACTGATGATGTTTGAAAGTTTAAAAAAAAGCCAACAGACTACGCTGCAGTCGCGGTGTCGTGGAAAATTAACTATAACTTATTTCCTAACTATATAATTATACATTTGTTATTTTAATATGATAGCCAAAGAGTTGCTCTTTCACCTCTTTTTTATTTCAATTAAAAATGTGCATTCTAAGTATTTTATTTTTGCTCTTAAAGTTGAGCAATTTTTGCATTTTATTGC
>JARJDS010004028.1:0-20269 GCA_030264155.1 Atheta pasadenae
CACAAAAATAAAATACTTTGGATTTGAATTTTGAAATGAATCAAAAAACAAAGTAATGTTTACTTAATTAACTATCGTTTAAAAATAATATGAACAATTTTGAGTCATTAGTAACTAAGTTATAGCTAATTTCCCAAGACGTGTTTTACTAAAAAAACAGTTTGTAACAGTTTGAATAAATGATTAAAAGTTGCGAGTGCGAGTGAGAACCACCAAACAACTGTTTCTATCGCAGTCAGTTACATTCAACAAATGAGTGTTGTTTTTTATTCAGCCGTAAGTTTTACGAGTTTTGAAAAGTTCATCGATTTTGAGTCATAATGTGTATAATTCTCCGCGGATTTGTTTGCTACTCAAAATCAAAAATTGCCCAATTTTGATAATAGAAATAAAATACTTAGAATACGATTTTTTTAATTATTTAAAAAGGAGATGAAAGAGCAACTCTTTAGGTATACTTTAAAAATAAATATAGCAAATTAATTAATCGGGAAATGAGTTATGGACGTTTTTCGGAGCCAAAGAAAATTTTAGAAATATTGCAAAATTCACGCAAAAATGACGGTAAAATTTAAAATAAAAATTTTAACTTTAAACTTAATTCTCTCAGCTTCTAATTGTTCAAATTTGATTGTAGTTAACACTAAAATTTATTAACTTTATGTTAAAAGTTCTATGAACTTTGCGTCTTCTATTTTATATTATGTACGTACCTACGTCTTCTAAACCAAACCACTTTTCTTTTCTTAGAGCAACCAAACAATAATTACTATTGCATTGTTTCTGCTTCATTTCTTTTTCTTTCAAACGCACAGGTAAGTTAGTTCGAATGATGAATTTATTTGCATCTCAACACTGTGTTGCTTCCCTACTCAATTAGTGCTCGCACAGCGCTGTTCTCCAACAATCAGTTCAATAGCTTTGCTCATTTGCTCGTAAGCTTATTGGCTTATTCATAACTTTATATTATACAAGTTCTTCTTCTATTTGAATGCGTTAGAACGAATAAATAATAAAACCGATTTATCAAAAACTTTATTTAAAGTTTCATTACTATTCATTGGCGCTTCAGTTCACTTCACATTGACTTTGATGAATAAACACCAAACAAAACCAAACAAAACACAATAACTTATACTGGCTGTTCCATGAATTATTTCTCTAATAAATAAAATCTATAATTGTCTCATATTCTCATAGACTCATCATAGTTTTATAATTTACTTGATTAATGATTATTAACATTGGCGTACTTGTTGAAGTGATGAAAACAAAACACACAAGTAGCACGTACGAGTTCTCATCATTAAACAAATTAAAACAAAATAAATTTTAGATTTTCACTACTTCACTACACTACGTCGAATTTTAAACTTCATTCCCAAACAAAAAATATAAATTTATATAAAAAATAATTTAATTAACATGTTGAGACGTTTATAATCTCAACGAATTAATTACTATAAGAATTTGTGCAAAAAACTAAGAATATGTGTGCAAAATTTTTATTATTTAATTATGTTAAGTCGTTAAGACGTGAATGGTAAACTAAATTCTCACAAAATAATAAAAAATCAAACGTCTAATTGGAATTTTATTACCTGGACGTGAATCAACGCGCAAGTGTGGTTCTATTGTGTGCAAATTTCAGTTTCTGCTTGGCGAAACAAACTATTTTTTCATCTTGACTTTGAACTTTTTTTTGGAGGTAAAACTTCCATCAGATACGTGCTTATCATAATAGGATTTGCGTCTGTTCATCCACATACACATACCGTGTGTCTTCACAATTTTTTTGTATATTTGTGTGGTTGTATTGCAAAAAATGTGTGTTATAGATTAATATTATGCAATAATTTGTTGTATGAATGTATTGTATGATTGTTGGAACGTAGAACATTTGCCAACATTTGCTGTTTTTCTATTATTATGTAAATCAATGTGTAAATTAAATTTAATTGTTTTAATGCCTTTCAAGCCAACTATTCGTGGTGTTTGTTTGTTGCGGATTTCCAGTTAGGTCACTTTGACTTCGTTATTGTTTCCACTTTTTATGGCTTGACTTTAGCGGACATTCAGACAATAACAATATGCTGTTTACGGATGTATGTTAAACCACGTGTTGCGAGTTGAGAGTTCCCGTTCTCGCAACTTGAAGTTTAACTGTAAAAAAGATACATAATAATAAATTTTAAAGAGATTTAAGATAGGGATCATAATTAGTACTTACAAACAGTTTTAAGGGGTAAAGCCACTGTAGGATTTACATCAAATCACATTAGTTTGTTTCTGCAACTCTTGCTAATTTCAACCGAATGATTTGAAATATTGAATTTATCTTGGAACATACACTGTCTTCAGAAGCACGTATTAACCATTATTTGACAGTTTTTAGGCAAGTATTAAAAAAATCATCACATAAATGGAAGAATGTATGTATGTTTGTGGGTATGTTCCGTATAAGCTCCGAAATGGATGAACCAATATTCATGAAATTTTCGGTATATCTTCAGAATAACCCTAGAGTGGTCATAGGCTATATTTTGTACCGATTGAATTAAGAGCAAAGAACGGGTACTGTTATCTCAAATAAATACAGAAGCTGTTTGTCCAGACCAGCCGTAAACCCTAAAAAAAAGGAGACGTCATCGCAAAAAATCATTGTAATGAGTCACAAATGTGTGTTTTGTAGTATTTCTGAAGAAAAATCCCGAAAAAGCCATAAATATTGGTATATTCCTCATTATTTCATCATTCCAAAAGTTCTCCATTTTAGAAGTTTCTTCGAGATCTTACTTTAATCTGAATTGGAATGTTCTTCAAGTCAATCCAATCTAGAAAAACAAAACAAACATATATTGTATTATTGCAATCAGTTACAATTAAAATTACTAGTACAAATACTTTAGAAAAGCTAATAATTATAAATTACAAGGATAAACCGCACATTAATTGCATTTTAAATGCAAAATATCAATGATTCATAACAAATACTACTATTTGCATAAATTATTAACGTATTTACACAAATCGTGATTGTAAAAATGAGTCAAAGCATCAAGAATTGCATTCACAGAATAATTACAGGAAACGATATTTCCCACATTGTTGTGCCCCACTTTATTACAATATCTACCAATTAAATAATTAATAATTTTACCGTTAAAAATGCATGGTGCAAAATATAAAAAAATAAGAATTAGCACGTCCGTTATTTGTGCAAAATCATAAAATTTTATTCACTTAAAACACATCAAAATTGAATAAAAATGTATGGATTATCTTCATAAAAGTTAAAAATTCAAATTAAAATTAAAATTTACTCAACTTTTAGTACATTTCAGTTCAGTCATTTTAATTTGAGCGTAATAGCCTTAAATTGATCATTGAACTTCATGTATCAGCCAATTTGAAGCGCTGCTTACAAGAAAAAAAAAACTTTTATTAATGGCATGGAGTAATAGTACTGTTATATAGGCACGGTCTATTATTCGTTGTGTTTTGCGCACGAAGAATCAAAGAACTTACATTACGTTAACGTACGCATTGGTTTTGCTTCAGTTACTATGGAATTTTGTGTTCTTTCAGTTCTTTTTGCTAAATTCCCGACTGTACTTTACGTTGCTAACGATTCTGCCAAAGATAATCATCAGATCCGTGAGTTTATTCTGATTTTTTTATTACTTACGTTGAATTTATTTAACAACGCGTAAAAATTGATATTTTTATTTTAATACAGCCTAAGAACTGTTTAGGTTTTGGGATAACAATCACTATCATTAAATGGTTACTTTAAAACAAAAAAAATGAATGTAAAAAAAAAGCAAATTATAAATATGATTGTAAAACTTGTTTAGATGGAGTTAGAGGAACAAGTTGTATGTTACATCAAAAGAAATGCAAGACATGACATGTCCGATGTGGTTCATTCAAAAAATGCAAAGAAAACAAGTCGGACATAAACCCATACTCCACATACTCGATGTCTTAACGTTTGAGTGGTGTTTTAATTCGCTCACTCTTTTTTCGCGTACAAACATCGCTAAGTACTACCACTCTACCACTACCTCACATTCGCACGACTAAGCTTCGAGGCGTTCGCGGCGTTACAGATTAAAAAAAAATTATCCACTTTATTCACACACATTTAATCGAACCATAAGAAGACGCGTCCGCTCGCGAGTACGCGCAGTTCTTCCGACGCACACAACCAGAAACAGACGCGTAGCGTATATAGACCGACGACTTAACTCAGCTCAAGTCAACTCAACTCGACTTAACTCAACGGCAACTCGACTCATCCATCCGCATGCGAGATATATAACAAAAACAGTAGGATCCTTTTGAAAAGCCAAGCCACTTAAAGCGTATAAGTAATTAGACATCGTGTGATTCTGTTTCAGTATCTCTGCGGCATCACATCAGCAACGAGCTGACAATACCAGACGAAGAGTAAGTACCATCGACGCTGGTATTGATGTGAAACGTGCGCCAAAGCGTTTCAAGGAAAATGGTAAGGAAATAAATGAACACATACCAACAAGTACAAGTTACAAGTTACAAATGACGTGGTTTGTGCTCAATTATTTCATCAGTTCAAGGAAATTTGGTTTAAATTAAAAACTAACACTTAATTTGTTTATACCTAGCAAAAGAAAATGATCCTAGCGTTGTTCATCCTGACGCAATGCGTCGTGAACGCCTTCGATGACTTGGACATGCCAAGGTTCTTCACTAACGGTCATGGGGGTTACCAGTTTTTCCACGCGGACGAAAACAACCACAAAATTGCGGATAGACGGATTGATAACGAAGCCAGTTATTCAGATTCGATCAAATATATTGTCAAACCACCAGAACCGGAACCTAAACTTCATCAAAGTGCACCACCACCACAACCATCACAATTAAGTGTACCGAAAGAATCTAAAACAGAAATAATAACAAAAGTTACCAGTGCGCCATCTGTACCACAACCACAACCACCCAAAACACCACAAGCATCTAAATTGATAAGCCATAGACTAATGCCTAAACTAAAGTTATCAAATAAAATCTTAAGTGATAAAAGTGAGGATCTATCATCGGAAAATCGTATTTTAAAAGACGTGACAACGCCAAAACCTAAACATCGCATGCGTTTTACAACGCCAGCGTTTAAAGTGACACGAAAACGAATTGTCGTCAGGAAATTCAAGCCGCAAGCCAAGACACCGGCGACAGAAAAGAATAAGAAAAGAGAAATCTCATCCGCGACTGGCAATGGTCTTGGCGGTTCGCACAGCAAGATTCCGCACAAGTACAAGTTCACGAACAGAAATTTCAAGCCGCGACAGGTTAAAAAGCCGAAGAACAATGCGTCGACTGCGCATTTAAATCGCGGAGCGTTGTTTACACGAAAACCAAGCGATACTTTTATGCAATTACATTTTCGTAAATTAGACGTGACTACATCGACCACCACAGCTTCTTCCATGCAAGGGATGAAAGAAAAACGACATTTAGCTAACCTAAGATTTTTTAACCGAAGAAAACTACGCAGTTAAGGATTTCCATAATTTAAGCAAAATCATGACAAAAAAAACGGAAGTACATCTTTTGACAGCAATTATTTCCAACGCGTTTTGATGGGTTTTTGAACGTTTTTGAAGGTTTTTCACGGTTTTGCATAAAACGTAATTTTCCGCGCATGCGCGTGTCTGTGATCATTTACATTTTAACTTATTTATATGTAAAAAACAACAAAAAAACTTTGGTACTTATTACATGGTAGATTAGCATCGAATTTAAAATTCGTTGCAGGCAATAAAAATCAATGATCAATTAATTGATTACTATACACACCTATTTTGCATAGTATGATGTTTAATTTTATTTGTGACATACCTTGTACTTGTTTTGATAATAAGGAAGATAATAAATAAAGTAATAAAAATGTACTTACTTGATTTGCATTTATTTGTATTTATCTCATCTTTAGCAGGACGCAGGGCCGCAGGAATACAGGAAATCGTGCTCGTTGTGGCAATACAACAAGCCTTGAAGTATTCATCTTCTTATTTTCTTGTTGCTTATAACTCGTGATTGTGTTTATGATAAATGTATCCAAGGCATACTACGATTTACGATTTGATACTGTCCGTAAAACAAAACACAAGCATAAACAACTTATAAATCAATTTACCTTTGCCTCTATGTTACCCGATAGTGTTTTGTTTTGTTTTTAATTCTTGCAGTGTAATTGTATTTGCACGATTCTCGTCTTGTTTGTTACCGGCTGCGATGGACAATTACACAAATTCTTTACCATCTCTGATCGTAAATCACGACCGCGACAATTAACGTCCATTATGGTGCTATTAGGAAGATATAAACCGCATGGCGTAATGGATTAAATAAGCTAGAACATAAAAATAACAGGTAAGTACTTATTACAAGAATAATTACATACAAAACCACAAACACTTTAAAATTTATACCAAAAAACAAACGAAAAATTTAAAATTTTAGGTTATTTCTATTAAATTTGTTATAGTTCCTATATAACACTTATTTCTTTATAGTTTTTAAGTTTTTACGTGTCACAATAAAGAAATTGTGACAAAATTACACATTGTAACATTATTTGAAGTAAACACACTTTCTTTGCACTCTATTATTGCCAAATTACGATACTTTTTTTGGAATGCGGTTAATCCACTTGTCAAAATGTGAAATTCTAGTGCAATTTTTATTTACTTCGCTAATTTTGCATTGTTTTGCACACTCTGGTGGCTGCAAATTCACCAAAAATTTACGTTTTTCCCCAAAAATTAGTAAACGCTTCATAACTTTAAAATATAGTGGGTAAAAATTTATGTAATGATTTTAACTGCGTCGGAAACTAATAATTAAATTAATAATTAAATCTTACGTGACTTACATGACTCTAACAATTTTATACAATTAAATTAATTGATTAGTATTTAGTAATCGACACTAAAATTAAATTTAAACACTTTTGAACACACTTTAGTGCATTAATTAATTTTGGTTTAATTTATATCAATAAAAACTAATAATTACTAATGAAAACTAACGTAAATGAAGCTTTATGTAATGATCAATTAGGTTTTTAAGTAATTTAATGAATACACATTGATTTACTAAGAAATTTTTAAGTTAACGACGTTAATTCCAGTAAATATTAATTAGTTCTTGTTAGTTAATGTTTGGGTGGTTTGGTGACAATTTGTGGATTTACCTTACAAGTTTTTAAGTTTCTGGTTTTTTGGTTTTATCGATGATAAGAAAATCATTAGTTTTTGTTTGTTTTAATATAAAAGCCGTGAGTAGTTTCAGAAAAAATCACATTTGGTTTTGGTACCATTGAACCATCATCATTTAATATTTATTTAAGTGTGTAGCTTGTTAATTATTACTACTAATAATAAACAATGGGGAAAAGTGTAAGTTTTTGTGAATTTTTTTCTTCTAATTATTATTTGAATTTAATTTTTATTACGTGAACTAAACTAAACTAAGGCAATTATTATTAAAGTAGTAATTAATTTGTTTTATACCATTATACGCTTGAATTGTATTGTGTTTGGTTAATTGTATTAATATTCTAATATGATTTCTAATTTTTTTTGTTCTTTCTTTCCATAAGTGTTTACTCATCGTTGCCTTGGTTGGTATTGTGTATTGTGTAAATGCTCTACCACTAGAAGAGAAAAAACCCATGGAACAACAGCTACCGACTTTGACCCCACCGAATTTTGCACCAATTCGCGAGAAACGTGGTTACGGTTTTGAAGATGAGCATGAAGAAGATCATGAACATGGTCATTCATCGCATGATGAACATTACTCGTCTCATGATGAACACCATAAATCTGATCACCTTCAAAAGGGGGAGAATTATGGACATCATGGTCTGGATTTAGGACACCATGATGAACGCTACGGACACGGGAATGAAGAATACGAACTTCATGGGCATCATGGACATGATGGACATGACCTTCATGATAAACATCATGGTATTGAATTTGGTTATCATCATGGTGTTGGGGAAGAACATGGACATGCTACTGGTCACCATGATTTCGATTTAGGACACCATGGACATCATGCCGGACACGTTGATCACCATGATAGTGATGAGGATGATGAACATCATGGACATCATGATCTTCATGATGAAGTTGATGTTCATGTTGGACAATTTGACCACCATAAGTCTTCTGCTTTGAAGCAAAAAGAAAACACTAAATTTGAAAAGGTTAAGGAAGTGAAATACGAAGTCGAGAAAACTAAGTTTAATCATCAAAGTCAAACTGATTTGGCTCAACATGAACAATTCGGTGGTTTCAATTTTGATGGGCATGCTGCTTCTTCCAGAAGAATCTAAAATCTTAAATTTTTTTAATGAATTTTGTATACAAATGTAACGTATTCTTCTGTTTTATGCGTTGTGTAAATTGGGTTGCATACAATAAAATACTAAACTCTATAAATAAAACGTTTGACCTTGTTGTGTCATTAAGTTTCAAATTAACTATTTATAACAATGATAAATACAATTTAAATCAAATGTTATGTTAACGTTAATTACACCAAACTTGATTAGAGTTATCGCTAAAGGAAGATATAAATGCGCAGTTTGTAACTAAAATCAATTAGTTCGACAAAATCGACCAGATAATCACCATGTATTGGGTACTTGTACTAATATTTTTAGCGTTGTGCTTTTACTATTTTCTCTACAAGCCACAATTATATTGGCTTGAGAAAAATGTAATCCAAGGACCTCCTGTTCCTATTTTTGGTGACAATCTTAAAATTTTGTTTAAACAAGAAAGTTTTATGGATATGGTGATAAATATTTACAATCGAGGCAAAAATGAAAGGTAAATATGTAAGACTAACTTAAATTTAATCAAACCCAATTAACTGTAAATAAAACTTATTAAAAAATGAATTAATTTAATAAACTGCTTACTTAGATATTGCGGGATGTACCAAACAAGTTTACCAACTTTAATGATCCGTGATCCAGAACTAATCAAACAATTAACCGTTAAAGACTTTGATCACTTTGTTGATCATCGGCCATTTACGCCTCGACACGTTGATCCATTATGGGGTAATAATTTATTTGCACTAACCGGCGATGATTGGAGACAAATGCGTTCGACTTTAAGTCCCACTTTTACTTCAAGCAAAATGCGCTCTATGTTTTTGTTGATGGAAAACTCTGCAAAACAATATGTTGATTTTTATTCCAAACAAAACAAAAATATTATTAATGTAGATCTTAAAAATTCATTCGAACGATTTGCTAATGACGTTATAGCAAATTGCGCTTTTGGTTTAAGCGTTGATTCATTACAAGAACCGGAAAATGAGTTTTTTGTTAATGGCAAAGAGGCTATTAGTTTAAGGAAACTTCGATCAAATATCATTTTTTGGTTGAATACTTTTACGTTAAAAATATCAAGCGTGAGTATTTATAATATCAACAAACAATTCTTTTGTTTATTTTTTTTGTTTCTGTTTGTATTTTTGTTTAAATTTAATTACAGGCATTGAACTTACGTTTGTTTGACAAGAAGAGCACAGATTTCTTCCGACAAATTGCAGATGACACTATCAAACAACGAGAGGAAAGTAACGTGATCCGACCTGATGTTGTTCATTTACTTATCGAAGCCCGTAATGGGCGGTTAAAGTACGATGAAACAACGGAGGCGAAAAGTGCTGGGTTTGCGGCCGCTGAAGAATATTCATACAGTAAATCGTCCAATGGTAAAAAAATGGAGTTAACTGACTTATTAATGGCGTCACAAATGTACGTTTTCTTCTTTGGTGGTTTTGACACTATATCTACCATGATGTCCTTCTTGTGTTACGAATTAGCGGTGCGTCCTGAAATTCAAGAAAAACTACGTCAAGAAGTTGATGATGTTCATGAAAAGAGTAACGGGGAATTAAGTTATGATGTTTTGAATAATATGAAATATTTAGACATGGTTGTGACTGAAAATTTGAGGTTACATCCACCTGCACCTGCCATAGATCGAATTTGTACAAAAGATTATGTTATTGAACCTACAAACTCTAATGAGAAACCGTTGAAAATAAAAGCAGGCAATTCTTTATGGATTCCAGTTGCTGGTTTACATTATGATGAGAAATATTATGAAAATTCAACGAATTTTGACCCGGAACGCTTTTCTGATGAGAATAAACATTTGATAAAGCCTTATACGTATATACCGTTTGGTGTGGGACCTAGAAATTGTATTGGGTCAAGGTTTGCTTTGATGGAGGTTAAATCTTTGGTTTATCATATTTTGAGAAGGTTTGAGTTGGTGGTTATTGATAAAACTCCAGTTCCATTGAGGATGATTAAAGGTGAGGTTAGTATGTTGATTGAAGGTGGTTTTTGGGTTGGATTTCAAAAACGTGCTACAATTTAAATTTTAATGAAACCCATATTTGTTGTAATTATAATTATAATGATGTAATTAAAAAAGTTTAAAATAAATAAATAAATAAAGACATAAATACCTTGCTTATTGATAACACACGTTTAACATTCTGAACGTTCTGAACCTTGTTTGATAAAAATATGCTTGACTATCTTTTTTTAAAAGTATGCTTTGGAAAAAACAAAAGACGTAAATTTTCTACAACTTGGATTGCAATTTTATACAACGTGTTTCTTATATTTCTAGTCGCAAAACAAAAACAGATATCAAGTAAGCATTGGAAGTCAAACGAATCACAAACAAAGTTTCTTTTGTTTTCTTTTTAACTTTAGTGTTTTAAGACCAACAAATTTTAGTTTAGGGTGTTGCTCGTGATAATCAACATGTTTGGTAAGGTCTCTATTTAAAATTTTATTATTTGTTAGGTGAACAAATTTTACAAATTAAATTTGAATACAAATAAAAAAAGTAGATATATTTAGTACCAAAGTGCATTGTCATGTTCAATAACTGCTTTGTAATGATTACTATATTATCATTCAAACTTGAACACACATAACATTTAGTTGTCAATTAATTTCATTTTAATGACGCAATTCAAACATATCGCTAATGTGCAAAGTAATGTGAATAAACACGTTATAACTACCATTTATTTGATAATTATACTTATAACTTCAAATTAAACAAAAATTAATATTACGTTTTAAATGTTTTTCTATAAATCAAAAAAAAAAAAATTATCGATATATAAATTTTACTTATGGTAGTAAGAATTGTTAAGGGTCTAGTTTTGCTTTAATGAAGTGTCAAACTTTATATGTCTATTATAACCAATTATAACCAACAAATAAATATTTAAGCGTCATTGGAATAAAAACAAAAGTTTTAACGATTCGAGTAACATAACCTCAAACGCTGCTTTTTGGTTTATATTGTAATGAACTCCCAAAATCTATTTCCGTTAGCAATTAAGGTCAATCTATTTATCAAATCAAACTAACAATTTTTTTGTACACATATACGCTGTTTCTACAGTGTATTGTACAACACTGAGCAACATGTTTCCAGCACCTGCGTGAAGAATGTTACCAGAGAGTTCAATTAGTAATCGCGTCTACAACACTTAAAATGATGAATAATAAAACTTGTTTGCGTTGTTCTCGCACCTTCGAACCCAATCCATAAAGCTTAAAAGCATACAACGCATATAAATAATCATTTCGCAGACACATCGTTTCGCATTTAGTACGGCATCAGTAAATTTGCAAGTTTTAAAACAAAATTTGTGTATTTAGTTTCCATATTTAGTAAAACCAAGTAAGTACAAAACATAAACGAACGTAAAATAAAACAAAATCAAACAAATTTAACCTTGGTTAAGCACACTTACGCAATAATAATTAAGACAAGTTGTAAATAATAAAAACAATGAGTTGACAAAAGATATTATTAACTAATCATGTTGATGTTGTGTTACTTCAAGTTCATTCCCACTTAAAATATTTAGCAACTAACATCATTATTAACTATCACGTGGATATTGCGTGTTACTGTCTCGACAATAACAACAATATGAACAACGTTATTTCAATTCGAGTAGTTGATATAGAGACATCTCTATAAATATTTTGTGAAAATATTAATAGTCATTATTGTCTGATTGTGATATTAATTTATTTGATAGTGTAAAAATAATCAAGTTAGTAAGTATTTTGTTTTTTTTATAGCTAGCATGACTAAACAATTGCCAGTTGTAAACAAAAAAAAATTCGATTTTTGTTTAATAACATAGTGTAGAACAGTGTAGAAGAAGAACGAAAGTTTTTACTTGGCATTTGTTTTTTTTTCATTCAAAGCACCTTTGATTTTATCGTAAATGTTTGTTGTGAAAATTACTGAAAGCATAGACTAGAGACGAAAACACAACGTGTTATCAATACGCAATTAAATATAAACACTGATAATTGTGATAATTAGTAGTATTTAAACTAAGAAATGCAAATTTGCACATCATTCCTTCAGAAACCATCAAACATCAAGCATCAACATGATTTGGGCTTTGGCGATCGTAGCAGGCTTGCTATTCTTCTATTATTTCCTCATCAAACCACAACTATATTGGAGTGAGAGAAATGTGAAACAAGGCATTCCAATTCCACTATTAGGCGACCATTTCCTTAGTGCTACTGGGCAAGAAGCAATGATTGATATGGTCAAACGTTTATATAAACAATTTCCCGATGAAAGGTGCGTTATTATTTAAAAAAGTATCATAAACCCTAACATTACTAAAACAACTTATATAATACTTATTTCCTTGTTTAAGATACTCGGGACTATATCAATTGACATTACCAACATTAATGTTGCGTGACCTAGACTTAATTAAACGAATAACAGTCAAGGATTTCGATCATTTCGTTGATCATCGACTACTTACATCCGAGCATGTTGAACCCATCTGGACGAAAAACTTGTTTTCACTAAAAGGCGACGAATGGCGAGACATGCGTTCGACCTTAAGCCCGACCTTCACCTCCAGCAAAATGCGTGCCATGTTTGTTTTAATGGAAAAGTCTGCCCAGCAATATATTAAGTTCTATTTGGATCAAAACAAAGATGTACTTGATATTGAACTCAAAGACTCTATAACACGATTCGCGAATGATGTCATCGCAAATTGTGCGTTTGGTATCACTGTGGATTCGTTAAAATATCCGGAAAATGAATTTTATTTGAATGGAAAAGAAGCAACCAATTTCGCTGGGATTAAACAGAACATTAAATTCATGATAAATATAGGAGCCCCAAAACTGGCATCTGTATGTATAATCTAACTGAACATAACTTTAAAGTTAACCTTAAAAACTAATCCTAATTTTTGTGTTTGTTAACAGCTGTTAAGACTAAGTCTATTCAGTGCTAAAACAACCGAGTTTTTCAAGAACCTTATCGTCAGTAATGTCAAAATGCGCGAAGAACAAAACATCATTCGTCCTGATATGATCAATCTTCTAATGGAAGCACGTAAAGGTCGTTTACACTACGAAGAAACATCGGAACAGAAAGATGCTGGTTTTGCGACAGTTGAAGAATCTGATGTTGGACGTAAGCCTATCCAAAAACAAGCAATGACTGATACTGATATGGCGGCTCAAGTCTTAATCTTCTTCTTCGCTGGTTTCGACACAATATCCACCATGATGTCCTTCATGTGTTATGAACTTGCGGTACATCCAGAAATTCAAGAACGATTACGTCAAGAAATCGATGATACTTATGAAGACAACAAAGGACAATTAACGTATGATGTGTTAAGCAAAATGAAATACATGGACATGGTCATTTCGGAAAGTATGCGTAAAAATCCACCCGGCATAGCTTTAGATCGAGTTTGTACCAAACCATATACCATCGATCCAGAACGTCCTCATGAAAAACCAGTTCATCTAAAAGTTGGTGATTGTATCTGGTTACCGGTCGCTGGGCTTCACCATGATGAGACGTTGTTCCCAAACCCTGGAAAATTCGACCCGGAGCGTTTCTCTGATGAAAACAAAGGAAATATTAATCCTTACGCTTATCTTCCTTTTGGTTCAGGTCCTAGGAACTGTATTGGATCCAGATTTGCTTTGATGGAGTGCAAAACTTTAACTTTCCATATTTTGAGGAACTTTGAGTTAACTGTCATTGAAAAAACGACAGTTCCAATGAAAATTGCTAAGAATTCGTTTAATCCAGCTATTGTAGGTGGTTTTTGGGTTGGATTTAAACGCCGACACAATGTTTCTTCATAAAAAGTGTTAAAACACAACATAACTAAACTTTTAATTGATATGTTGCTTTATATCACTACCATATCATTAAATAGTTTATTATGCTTTGGTTGTTTGTATTTTTATTATTTAAGTTTAAATTGTGATTAATTATATTAATAAATATTAAGCGTAGTTACAGTAAGATAAGATATGTTGACCTTAACCAAATCAAACACTTAATATATAATATACACACTTATCTAATCACTACACTTATATAAATTGAAAACAATTTCGTTAGGGTCCACACTTTAGTTACAGATCGTCAAAGCATCAACATGTTGTGGATCCCAGTTATTCTCTTATCCATATTGTTGTTTTATTATTTCTTGATTAAACCGCAACAATATTGGACAAGAAAACATGTGAAACAAGGAGTACCAATTCCTTTACTAGGAGATAATTTTTGGATATTTATCAAGCAAGAATCTTTGTTTGATACGATTGAACGGATTTACAATAAATTTAAAGATCAAAGGTATTGGTAATATGTTTTTTTTTAATATAAATACTTAAACAAACATTTTAGATATGTTGGGATGTATCAAGCAACAGTACCAACTTTAATGTTACGTGATCCGGACTTAATAAAACAAATCACCGTCAAGGACTTTGATCATTTTGTAGACCATCGTAATTTTGCGCCTGAAAGCAGTGATAAGATATGGGTGAATAATTTGTTTGCTTTGAAAGGAGACCAATGGAGAGAAATGCGTTCAACTTTAAGTCCAACTTTTACTTCTAGTAAAATGCGATCGATGTTTGTTTTAATGGAAAAATCAGCCCAACAATATGTTGATTTCTATTTGAACCAAAAGCAACCAGTGCTTGATATTGAACTTAAAGAATCATTCACACGAGTTGCTAATGATGTTATTGCCAATTGTGCATTTGGTATACATGTTGATTCGTTAAAAGAACCAAATAACGAGTTTTATCTAAATGGTAAAGAAACAACTTCAACTAATGGACTATGGAAGAGTTTTAAGTTTTTATTGAATTTATTTGCACCTAAACTTGCTAAAGTATTTTTTTTGTGGAGTGGGATGATAGATAATTATAATAAGCATTTTTTATTGTAGGTTTTTAAGTTAAGTGTCTTTTCTGAGAATATAACTTCGTTTTTTACAAAAATAATTCATGAAACCATTAAAATTCGAGAAGAGAAAAATATAATCCGTCCTGATATGATTCACTTATTAATGGAAGCACGCAAAGGAAGGTTGCAATACGAAGAATCCAATAAACAAGATGCTGGTTTTGCGACAGCGGAAGAATCACAAGTTGGTAGGAAAACCAGTGGGAAATTATTAGAAATGACAGAGAGTGATATGGCTGCTCAGGTTTTAATCTTTTTCTTTGCTGGTTTTGATGCGATTTCAACAATGATGACACTTACTTGTTACGAGCTTGCTAGGAATCCGGATATCCAGGACCGTCTACGCCAAGAAATTGATAGTATCTATGAGGAAAACAACCATAAATTATCTTATGACGTTATGAATAAAATGAATTATTTGGATATGGTTATATGTGAGACTTTGCGGAAGAATCCACCTGGTCCTGCTGTTGATCGTGTTTGTACGAAACCATATACAATTCAACCTCAAAGACCTGGTGAGGAACCGATTCATCTAATACCTGGTGATATTCTTATGATACCAATAGCTGGATTACATCGAAATGAAGAATTTTTTCCTAACCCTAAAAAGTTTGATCCAGAACGGTTTTCTGAAGAAAACAAAATAAATATTAAGCCTTACAGCTATATTCCGTTTGGTTCAGGACCAAGGAATTGTATTGGGTCTAGATTTGCTCTGATGGAATGCAAGACATTAATTTTTCATATTTTGTTACAATATGAGTTGGTTGTTATTGACAAAACACCAATTCCTATTAAATATAATAACGATCAGTTTAATCCTGGCATTGATGGTGGTTGTTGGATTGGATTTAAGCGAAGATTTAATGCTTAACAACTACAAACTTATAGTACAATAGAACAACAAACATTATTTTGTTTTTTCATGTAAATTGTAAACTATAGAGTCAATATTTTAGTTCCAACGCTTAGTTGGTAGGTCCACTACGAACTTGAAACGCTGTCCCATCAGGATTTACAGCTTCACACACAATTTCAATATCTGTATGAGGTGGATCTTGACAAATAAAATTATTATTACGATCACAAGGTCCATCATTCCATTGTTGTGTGTTGTACCAATTTGGGAATGTATGGACGCAATGTTCGTTGTTTTCATTGTTATCTGGTTGTTCAGGTAACCAATTTGTAAAATTAAAACGTTCCCCAGTTGGCATCCATACAAATCTTCCTTCTTTAGCTAAGTCACTACCGCCTAACCAAAAAGAAGATTTATCTTCTCCTTGAAAAATAAATAAAACAACAAAATTACAAACACTATAAATTCAATTATTTAATAAATACCTGCGTTTTTTATTGTTTTTTCAAGCAGTTCTTTTTCTTCTTGAGAAGTCACAGTGGCAAATTGTAATCCTCGAGACGCACAATCTTCAAAAGCAGCAAACCAGTTTAGCTAAAACAAAACAAAACACTAAATCATTACAATTTTCAAATTAATAATTTATTTAAATACAGTACCCATCTTTTACTTTCTAAATAATAAGCTTTTTTAGGTTGCACTTGTGGACTTAAACACAAAACAACACAAATTATAAGAAACAATTTCATTGTTACAATAATTTTTGCAGCTAAATGATTGAAATGTTAGTTGTTATTAAATTGAAGACTGCGAATATGTTAAGCAACTTGAAGTAGAATACTCACACATAATCATTTGTGATTGACGTTGAAGATAAACTTTATAACCTTTAAAATAAAACAGAAGTTATAGCGAAAACATAATAAAAGGAAACCAGTTTGACGCCGTTGATAGATAAATATAGTTAAATACTAGTTAAGTAAATTTATGGATTTTTACAAGTGTTAGTAATAGTTATTGAATTTTAAGTTAAATTCTAGTAGTTGTTGCGAGAGCTAGTCATTAGTCGGCGCTGCAATCGCAAATTATTCGCATTATATCTGTTTGTAATATATAAAATACAATTATTAGTGATGTCCTTCAATACAAACATTAGGTGTGCGTTGATTTTGTTACATGTTTTGATGGCATCAATCCCACTCCAGTAATAATTATCTAATTGAACCGATATTTCAAGTGCAGTTATTTCTACCTACACCAGTACACATTGTAACCAGTGTGATTATCTTTTGTATTGTTTTAGATTTGAAGCAAAATGTTTGCAATTCTAGTAGTAATTGCAATATTACTCCTGAGTTATTATTTTCTATTAAAACCCCAACTATATTGGAGATCGAAAAATGTCAAACAAGGCCTACCAATTCCAATATTTGGTGATACTTTTAAAAGCACATTTAAGATGGAAACAATGCTTGAATTTATAATAAAAATTTACAAACGGAGTAATGGTTCAAGGTAAATCTAATTTGTTTTTTTTATAATGTAATCATCTATAATGTTTAATAGATATTATGGAATATATCAAACAACCTTTCCAATTTTATTAATCAAAGATCCGGAATTGATCAAGCAAATCAGTGTGAAAGATTTTGACCATTTTGTGGATCATTTTAATTTCACAAAAGGTAACGTAGAACCAATCTGGAGTAAAAATCTGCTTGCTTTAACCGGTGACAAATGGCGCACAATGCGTGCAACATTAAGTCCAACATTTACTGCTTCCAAGATGCGATTGATGTTTGAATTAATGGAAAAATCAGCCCAACAATACGTCGAGTTTTATCTAAAACAAAACAAAGACGTTGTGGAATTAGAACTTAAAGATTCTTTTACACGTTTTGCTAATGATGTGATTGCTAATTGTGCGTTTGGTGTTACGGTTGATTCGTTAAAAGACCCAACAAATGATTTTTATATGAAAGGCAAAGAAGCGACGTCATTGTCTGGATTTTGGTTAATGCTTAAGCTTTTAGTTATGATCATAGCACCAAAAGTTGCAGAGGTTTGTACAAATTCATAGCTTAATATTTAAAAAGTGATTTTTAATTTTAATTATTTTATAGATATTGAGGATCTCTCTTTTCCCAAAGCATACAACAAACTTTTTTAAGAACCTAGTACGTGATACAATCAAAATCAGAGAAGAGCAAAACATTGTACGTCCTGATATGATTCACCTTTTAATGGAAGCACGTAAAGGTCAATTACGTTATGAAGAATCAATTGAAGAAAAAGATGCTGGTTTTGCAACGGTGCAAGAATCAAATATAGGGAAAACTGAAGATTTAAGACAAGTAGCCATGACAGAAGAAGATATGACAGCTCAGGTTTTAATCTTTTTCTTCGCTGGGTTTGAAACTATATCGGTAATGATGTCTTTTATGTGTTATGAGTTGGCTGTACATCCCGAGATTCAAGAAAAATTGAGAGAGGAAATCGATAAGACGAATGAGCTGCATAAAGGCAAATTAACGTATGACGTTTTAAATAAAATGAAATACATGGATATGGTTACAAGTGAAAGTCTTAGAAAACATCCACCAGTTGTTGCAATTGATAGAGTTTGTACTCGTCCTTATACCATTCAACCTGAAAGGCCTGGTGAGGTGCCTGTGCATTTAACTCCTGGCAATATGGTGTGGTTCCCAGTTCATGGTTTTCATCATGATGAAGAAATTTATCCAAATGCTGATAAGTTCGATCCGGAACGTTTTTCTGATGAAAACAAACACAAAATCAATCCATATACTTTTTTGACGTTTGGAACAGGTCCTAGAAACTGTATTGGATCACGATTTGCTTTGATGGAAGTGAAGACTTTAGTTTTCCATATTTTATCCACATTTGAGTTGACTGTTATTGAGAAAACTACCATTCCTTTGGAGTATGATAAAAAACAGTTTAATCCTGCGATTAAAGGCGGATGCTGGGTTGGCTTTAAACGTAGACCAAAAAATATTTAACCTAAAATAAAAAAAGGGGGTTTTAATTTCACCTTTAAAGATAAACAAAAATAATAATAAAACTATTTTTATAAAGTTCTTAATAAATATTATAAATACCAACATTTTTAATTGTTATTTTAAGTAATTCCTTTTCTTTTTGAGAACTAACAGTAGTGAGGTGTTTACGAGGGCGGGTTAGTGGAATCACGACTCAAATAATATTTTAAATATTATTATTAGTTTATTAAAAACGATTACTTCCACTTTGGACAGTTTGGTTTAAGAGCACGAGACAAAATGACAAAATGATGTGTGGATGTTAAAAAGAAAAACGTTGAGTTCAAGATAGGGTGGGACATTGGCAAATAGGAAGAGGACGCGATGAGTATTGCCATATATGGTCATATCCCAGGGGCATCACGTAGGCCACCTGCGATTTAGCGCTCGTAAGAATTAGGGGGAGCGTGACGCATAAGAAAAGAAACACACAAAATCAGTAAGGTAGACCTAACACAAAAATTAAGATTGGGGTCTCGTCACGTACACCACAGTAGCAAATTGCAATCCTCGAGACGCACAATCTTCAACAGCAGCAAACCAGTTAATCTAAAACAAACAAAAACAACCTGTGTTCATAAATTGTATTAGTTTTTTAGTAAGTAAATAATACATTGGAATTCAATACCCATCTTATCGTTTCCAAATAGTGAACGTTCTTTGCTATCACAGGTAGGCTTAATATCAAAACTAGATAAATTACGATAAACAATTTCATATTTTAATTTTTGCAGCCAAAGTTATTTATTTTTTTATTTTTTTGGGTGTTAGTATTATGTATTTAACGCATCAACTACTATGGTTATTAGCGCCGAAACCTTACTACTGACTACTGATATGTATAATTGCATATATACATATTATATATTTTGAGTAAAGTTGCAATTTATTCTCCCGGGCTCTCTAAGGATTTGAACCTGCGATCTCCTGATCAACAACTGAGAATG
>JARJDS010004068.1:0-11791 GCA_030264155.1 Atheta pasadenae
ATGTTTCTTTTTCTTGGCGTAGAAAAACAAAACACATTTGTTGAATGTAACTGACTGCGATAGAAACAGTTGTTTGGTGGTTCTCACTCGCACTCGCAACTGTTATTCATTTGTTCACACTGTTGTTGATTTCTACGTCAGTTGAATTCAAACATTTCAGCTGAAACAGTCAAATCCTTTCGCGATCTGAACTTGGTATAATCTCTGGATCAGTACAAAGTCTGACGGGTCCTCGAGTCACTAAATAAAATCCTAAACATTTACCTAAAATGTTTATAAAATAATAATTGCAAATTTTAAACAAAAATTTATCGTACTGCGTAGAAACTTTCAATTCGGTAATTATTATTTTTTTTTATTTATATATATTTTTTTAAATTTAAACATTTAACACTAGTTAAAGTTATTTGAGTTATTTCCATTCACACATTAAAATATTTTAACGAATACCTGCTAAAATTATGTATGATAAATTTATGCAAAAAAATAATCGCAAAACGCAAAAACTTTAACACAAAAACATAAAACTTTACTATTCCTGCATAATAATTCTAAAAAAAAAATGAAGCGTCCCATTAAATATACGTAGTAATTTGACGAACTTAAAGTTGTAGCGAATAATTTACATAAATTACATAAAACACGAAATATATTCTTCATTTTACTCCATTTTTTCAACGCCGTTTCATCGTCGTAAACAGTCAAACCGATATCCGACTGAAATTAATTAATTATAATCCGCAAGGTCGTTTGCGATGTGTTTGAAAGCTGCATTTCTACCATTACTCATAAAATACATAATATACATAACATACATAACATAACAGTCGTAAATGGTAACTGAACTTTATTTAATTTAATAAATTATAATAAAATACCAAAAACGCAGCGAGTTATTGAAATAAATCGATGTTATACCTTAGTTTATTTATTTTTATTTATATTTTTTTATTTAACTTTACTTTATTTTACTTTACGTTATAAATTCGTATGTTTGTTGAAGCTGACGAATTTAATTGCAACCGGAAGACGCTTATTAAGCTTGAATACTTTTGTATAAAATCATAAAATATAACACAAGGATAACGACATCGACAAAATGGAGCACCGAAGCTTAATGAAGCTTGACCTATATCATGATGAGTTTTAATTGATGATTTTGTAATTTTAATGATGTGGCATATTTATTGAGTGTAAAATTGTTTTAACCAACAAAATATTTATTTTTATAAATGAATTACATAAATAAGTACTTATACAAAGAACTTTTAGGATTAATTTATGTTTATGTTAAGTTGAGTCAAGTTGAGTTAAAAATTAAAATGATATATGGATATGTTTGTGGACGCTCCCAAAATTTCATCAATCGAAACCGCCTGGCCGTCATTGCCATCGCCAAATTTAATAATTTAACAATTTACGCATCCAACTATGACTGCATTGGTGGTATTAGTTGAGTAACTCATTTATCTTAATATCGACATTTTAATTTCACCACAAAAAACTCTACACTCATAAATTCTTAAATTCTACATGAGATATTCGTCAAATATATAAGCACGTCATGGATTAGATTATTAATAAAAAATTATATTTAAATTAAATAATTTTATGTTATGTGTTTTTTTTTTGTGAATTAAAATATTAAAACATTTTTATTGCTTATTGCGTTTATAAAAATTATTCCAGATAGGTTTAAAGTGAGTGTATAGCTAATATTTGCTTTTAAAAAACAAAAGAAATTAGAATTGAAAGAAAATTGAAATTTAAAAATAATATTATGTATAGACTTAAAAACAACGATGAAATAATAATGGGAAAACATTAAAATTGTAATTTAAGGTGAAAAATGTGTTAATTAAATTTATTTTAATTAAAATTTTGTTATTAATTGTAAAAATAATAGAAACTTAAATTATCATACGTTGGTAAGGAGTAACAATGATTTTTCGAGTTTTCAAAAATTTCTAACTTTACCGGATTAAATAAAATATTTAGGGGACGATTTAAGGGTTGATCTTTACTGGAAATGAAAGAACAGCTTTTTAACTATAAAAGAAAAATTAAAAACTTAAATTCGAATAATTTGTTTATGATTTACAGCTATTTTTTGGAAAAAATATGTATAAAAAAAATTTATTAAATGGCAAAATTTTAATATAAAAAATAAAATACATAGAGTATAATTTAAGGGTTGAGCTTTATTAGAGATGAAAGAACAGCTCTTTAACTATAAAAGAAAAATTAAAAAGTCAAATTAACATAATTTGTTTATGATTTACAGACATTTAAAAAAAATAATTTTAAAAAACACGAAAATTGCAAAATGTTATTATTAAAAATAAAACACAGAGAGTATGATTTAAAGGTTGAATTTTACTAGAGATGAAAGAATAGCTCTTTAACTATAAAAGAAAAATTTTAAACTTAAATTCGAATAATTTAGTTATAATTAACAGCTATTTTTTTAAAAGAAAATAAACATTTAAAAAAAAACGTAAATGGCAAAAGTTTATTATTAAAAATAAAATACCTAGAGTGTAATTTAAGGGTTGAATTTAATTGACAATAAAAAAACAATCCATACAGTACAAAAAAAAAATTAAAAAACGTAACTAGAATAATTAGACTTGAAATTATAGATGTTTTTAAAAAAATAATTTTTAAAAAATTCAAAACTGTATAAATTTAAAAAAAAAAATTAAAAATAAAATACCTAAGGGATGATTTTGGGATTGTATTTTATTAAATATAATAAAACAACTCTGTATCTATAAAAGAAAAATTCCAAACCTTAACTAAGACATTTTGGTCAAAACTTACAGCTATTTTCCTGCGACTTGTTTTCAAATAAAATCATTCTGGTTGCCAACAAAAGATTAATCAATTAAATTAATCAAACATAGTAAGTAATTCAAGTGGTAACTGAAGAAAGACCAACAAAGAAGTAAAGGTTGAGTTGGGTATACACAAGAACGAAAATGAAAACAAACTTTAAAAAAACGAGAGCAAAACGAATCAAAAACCAAACCAACACGAAGATGTGAATCGATGTGAATGATGTGGACGATGAAAAAAAGTGAAAGACATTTTTTGTTGCCAAGTCACAAGACTCACCAGAGTTCTGCAATCGAAGAGGCGAAGATTTAAAACAGAATGCAAAGTGTAGCGTTTTAAAGTTTTAAGGTCAAGGACGTTAAAATTAAGTCTTAATTATATGCGCAGTTTATTTATCATAAAATAAAAACAATTATATTTTAAAAAATATTTTTTTAATGGGAAATCACATAAAACTAAATTTAAAAACTTAAAAAATCAATTTTGTATTAAATTTGTATTAAGTCATTTTATGAATAACAGATGGCAGCACTAGGACTTAAATTTTATAATGTTGGATTTTATCCAACCCTTTTCTAACTGTACCATATTTTACGAATTTCATTTCCTAGATTTCCTATCTAAATTTCCCATCGTCGTTTCAACCCTATCTTTTTCAATATATTACAAGGGTACCTACTTCTTGGAAAGTTTTGGTTATCACTTGATTTTGTCGGCTGCAAACTTACAATTTTTATTAAATTATTATATTATTATATTAATAAAAAATTTAAGTAGATAAAAACTAAAAACAACATACTTCTAACCTAAAATAGTAAAACTTTAACATTTTACTTTCCAATGGCATTGTTTTTTTTTTGTTTTTCCTTTCAGCTTTTGTTTTTTGTTGTTTTTCAATCTTCGATCGCGCAAATAATCCGTGTCGGAACGACACTAAGCACTTTCAATTCCCATAAAATCCTCAAGCTTGTCGCACATCGGCCATAATCGACTTGAATTGCGCCTGGAACCTAAAGACCGCATATACCCTCGAGTCTCTATCGTATCTATCGACTTACTCCTCGCAAATACAAACATAACCAATCGCTAACAATCTCATCACAAAAGGTTTCTGTGCAAGGACAACCACCCACACTCAGTTACAAACATGTGATTACTAGTACCATACCTTCATATGTGGGTGTGTAGGTTCAGAGCAGAGCAGAGTCCTAAACATTAACAGTAAACACTAAACAGCATCTCAGGTCAAGCACAATCAATGCCGTAACATCGTTTGGTGTTCGAATGTGGCATGTCACACCGACGACACACCGATGACACTTAACACCAATGTATAGGTGAGAGAGTCGGTGAGTAAAGTCCTGTATAGTCCTATCTATCGGTAATACAGGATTGTAGGTTTTAGGTCAAACCGTGTATAGCAATCAGAATTCTATCGCCGTTATGGAGTGCAAATTGAATTCGACGTATTTTGTAACTTTTCTCAGCTTTCACTTGTTTTTTGAGGTTTTTAAAAAGTTTGGTTCAGTTGTTTTTTAAAAACAAAACAAAACAATAATAAACTAATAATATTAGTATCTACCCGTTAATATAAAACAAAAAAAAAACACAAAACAAACAAAACGAGAATGAGTAAAATGTGTCGTTGTTTTTTATTTATTTAAAAAAATTTAAATATGAAATAAACTTATTTATTGAACATTAATAATAATAATATCTTTAGGTACTATATATATATAAAACTAACCATATTATTTTATGTTATCACCTAATAAATAAATATAAATATTTACGATGCATTTTAATGTTCTATTTATGAGCTATCAAAATGGCGGCCACCAGTAAATAACCTAACAAAACCGTGGTTCAGCAATTTGCTTTAGTTTTACGCTGTTCTCGTTGTTTTAGTAATTAAGTATTGAAAATACCATTAAATTATCAGCGTACTACGTAATTTCTAAACAAATAAAAATTTGAATTACTTATCTATAAAATAATACTGCTGTATTTTTCATTTTATATATTTTTTTATTGAGTTATTAATTATTGTTTATTAAATAATGTGTCGCAAATTGAAATTCTAAATTATGAATTTATTATTATATTCACATTACCATAAATAGTAATTTATTGCTAATAGAACAGTATAACTAGGTTATTCATATATATGTACTCGAAATATTAATTATTAATTTATTACCTGAAACAACCATTACTTATTTGTATGTGTAGATAGATATATATTGTTAATTATTATTATTAAAAATTATACATTATTAGGTGGAGGAGGAAGAAATATAAATAAATAAATTAACAGGGAAGAGAATAAACAAAATAAAGTTTTGAATGTTTGGAAACAAATGACAAACAAACATTGTATGCATATAAAATTTAAAGTTGAAACAAATGACATCTAGTCATATAAAACAAAACTTTATGTTTGTAAACAAAAAAACAAAAGAAATGTTGATTGTTTGGAAACAATTGACAACATGAAGTACTACTTGAATTTTTATTATATGAAAACAAAGTTTGTTTATTATATTATTATATAATTAATAATAAAAGTTTCAAGCATTTGTTTATGTCAAAATTTGTAAAAAATATTACAGAAATATTTAGAAACAACCCTAACTAAAACAAAAAAAAATAGTAATAATTGTATTTTTTTTAATTTATTATTTTTACCATAATAAAAAAGTGTTAAATATTAGAATAATTTGCATATTTGCGCTTTGATCTTCATGAATTAAATATCATTCGTTGTGTTTTAATTATTATTTATCGTGAGAGAATTGAATTTGGCATTAACAAAAATTTAATGGTAATTTTAAACACCATAAAAATAGAAGTAGCAAAAAATATTAATATGTTGTTTAAATGATTGTATTGTATTATAATGAATACGATTATTTGTGTTTCTGTGTTTATGTGTTCAAAGAAAAAAAGGTGTGGCATTTGGAAGTTAAGCAAATGTTAGATGCAAATTTATTGTTGGATTTTTCTAGTCAGCCCAGTGTGGTGCAAAAGAAGTAAAATTGAGTGGGCGATGTCCCGAACCCACTTATTTTTTAAGTTTTAAATCTTATAACGTTAAAGTTATAACATAAAGTAACTTACTTAAGAATATATCACGTGTTTTTTTTAAATTTTTATTTGAATTCATTATTTTGATTTTTTTTTTTTTTTTCGTAAAAAGAAATTTATAAATTTACTATTTTCACAAAGAAAAAAAGAAATCAATAACAGAAATAGAAAATAACAAAAAGCTTAGGTTTTTATCGAAACAAATGACAAACAAGTATCCAAATCAAGTTTAAAGTAAAAACAAAACAAAAGAAATTTAATGACAAAAAACAAAACAAATGCAAAACAAAAGCAAAACAAAGCAAAATTCGTAATCAAAGCAAATGCTACTAACAAAAACGCAACATAAAATAAAAATTAGATTATTTGGAAACAAATGAAGCAAACAAATGAAAGAAAAGAAAACTGAAACTTAAAACAAATGAAACTTAGTCTCAACTCAAAAACAAAACAAAACTTTTATAACCGAAAGACAGTAAAACATGTTTGTATTTGTAAGTAATTAATATCATCACTAATTGAAAATAATTCAATTTATTTTTTTTTTTTGTTTTTGTTTAACTTTTTCTCTTCTATTCAGTTAGTGTGCTTCTGGTCTGTACTAAAGTTGTTTTTATTAAATTGCAATTTTGATTTATAATTATTAAACTTTGCGCTTAGAGTTTCTGAGGCAATGTTTGAAGCTTGGGGATGCTTTTCATCCACTTGCTTTTCGCACGCACGGTACGTTCGTTTGTGCGGAAAAGCAGAAGTTAGCAGAAGTTTCAAGTGCAAATCGATAATACCTGTAGCTCTTCGTCGCTTCAATCTGCAGCGCACATCCAGACTATCCACATCTCCTCCACCCTGCTATTTTCCACCCGACCATTTTCCACTGTTGTGTTGCATTTCTATAGGTTTGTCCGAGCTCTCCCTGTTTGGATTGCGTTCAACCTCAAATTTCTATTTCCACAGGCAAATTGCAAACGTAAACTCAAACGAAACTAATTATTTTCAAACATTTCACGAACTATTTCATGTGAGATAAATTTTTAGGTATAAACAAACAAATATGTTTATTGTTTACTGAAGAATAAGCGAAGAAGAAAAAGAAATTAAATTTTGTACATTTAATATAGGCAACCAAATTTACAACTCTCAGTTTTTATATAAAGAAAACAAATTTTACCTTTTGTTTTTTTTTGTAAAAACAAAATATTACAAAACAAATGATAAAACTTTGAAGTAAAAACAAAACAAACAATAAAAACGTTGATTCACAAACAAACAAGAAACAAAAGAATAATAAAGTTAAACATTGAAAGTGATTATGTTATTATGTGTCTTAAACGTCTCATTAAGCGTTGATTTATGCGCATCGTCGAGGTAAATGTAATAATTTATTACTCACAACAAAAAACAATTTGCATCTGATTAACTGGTAATAATAATACCACAGTATTGATGGTTTACAAAATATACAATCACGATTGTGTTTTATTTTGGGAAACTGTTACTTTGGAACACGGTGTTCTTGTACTATATAATAATTTTAGCTTTATTGGTTACTAAGATGTAAGAAGTGGAAGTAGCAAAGACATTGATTTGTGCAGCGATAAACAATTGATTATAAATAAAACGTTTGGCAAGTGTTTTGAACTTGAGCACTAATAAGAATTTATAATGTTTTAAAATGTTATTATAATGTTTATAAGAATTTATCGGATGCAGCCATGAGATCTTGATGATTATGAGTGAAGAACGCCGAATATTAAGGTCAAAATCAAATAATTGTTATTTATCGACGCGAGCGATCTTAGTTCTTAGTGAAACATGTTATTATTAATCGTAACGGCGTTTTATTTATTGTAATTATTAGGAGATTATTTTATATATAATTTTTAATTAATTATTAATTATAAATTCAGCAAAAGTAATTTTCAAGTTACCATGTGGTCCGCAGTATAATAATGAAAGTAGATACGAACTTAACTAAATGTGCATTCAATGTAATCTGTCATAATTACAGAGTTCTGTAATTTGTGATTTAGGTTATGTTCAGTTCTGCTTGTCACACAATTCATGCAGTCCTAAATTCTACCCTTTTCCTTGCGAATATGTTACGAATTGTCCCTCGAACTGTCTGAATGTTTCATCATTTCAAACAATTTCAAATGACTAATTACCGAATGAAATACTAATGAAACTCAAACAAATACGAGCATAATGTACGTTACTACATTTAATTACACGTTAAACCAAAACTTTAACTATTAGACAATTAAATAGACTATTAATTAACTCAAACATTTAAATAATGCACTAAAAACCGTTTGGAAATAGAATTTATTTAATGGAATTGTTAAATTTAAAAAAAATAACAAAAAAATTATGATTTATACAAAAAATAAAACAAATGCATCGTTGTAATCATTGTAACTTGACTTTAATTTAAATGTTCAACTTAAAAGTTACAAAATAAAATGCAAAAATTAAAATTTAAATAAATTACATGTAAAACTATTTTGTCACACGTTTACGAGTACATTTGACACGCAAACGAGATGAAATATTACGCAAATAAATGTAAATTGACTTGATTTCTGATCTCTTGACTTGATTTGTGTTGACTCAACTTAAATCAACTTAAAACTTGAGTTAAAAATATCGATAACTCGGTTGACCCAATCGATAACAATAAATTTAAATTTCAAAAAATGATTGCATAATTTGTTACTAAACTAAACAACAAAACATAAACGTGTACAATAAATAATAATTTATTTATCACTGTCACTTTAGAAACTGTCAAACTGTCAACCTGTCAATTTTTTTGACATATAACTAATATTTTATTTTTATTAATTTTTGAAAAATAAAAAATGCCTTCTGGTCCAGCATTGAAGAAAAGATCTTTATCCGTATCATCAAAAAAGTCGTCTAAAAGTAAATTAAGTTTGACTGATACGTCAAAAATGACTAAGCATCAGTTGGAAGCGTTTATACGACGCATGCGCAGCGAAAAGGAAGGATTGGAGGAAGAGAAGACAACGCTGCGTTTGGAAAAGGAGAAATTGCAAGCTGGATGTGCTCTTACTCGCTTGGAATTGCAGAATGTGCTGGACAAAATTTTGATTAAGGAGAACGAATTGAAGGATCGGCGTGAGAAACACTCGCAGGATGTTATTTATTATCAGCAGCGGGTGGAGTTTCTGGAGAATGGTGTTAAGAATCATAAGGAAGAGAAGAATCTCATTTTAGAAGAAAGAAGCTGTGCTAGTTTGAGTTTAAATAATTAATTATTTATTAATTATTAATTTTTTTTATTACAAAATCAAAAATCATTAAATATTATGTGTGAACTAACATTATTTAAGCATGAATAATAAATATAAATTTTATTTATTGCGTTTTTGATTTATTCATTGATTTTTAGTTTTAATGCTTAAATTTTGTTTTTAGGTGAATATTGTTTGTTTAACACTTGTTTTTAATTTTTTTTTACAATAAATATTTAAATAATTACGTATTATTTTATATTCTGTTATCAAAATGTTATATAATTTTATTTTAGATATGTTTTTTTGATAAAAAGCTCTAATTTTATTTGAGAATTGATAAGTTTTAACAAACTTTTTCATGAAAAACAATAAAAAAATAGTATTTTGAAGCAAAATATTAAAAAATGTTTATAACAAAAGTTGTTCGTTATGAACTAATAAACATTTTATCTTAGTAACTTTTTTCGATAAAACGCACCCTTTTTTCAGAAATCACGTTTGAAGCAAAAATAAAAATAAAAGTTCCAAAAACTTTCAACATGCTTTTTGATAAAAAACAACAAAAAAGTAGTATTTTTAAGCAAAATATTAAAAAATGTTTATAACAAAAGTTGTTCGTTATAAACTAATAAACATATTATCTTAGTAACTTTTTTCGATAAAACGCACCCCTTTCCCAGAAATCACGGTTAAAACAAAAATAAAAATAAAAATCGCAAAACTTTAAACATACTTTTTGATAAAAAACAATAAAAAAATAGTATTTTTCAGCAAAATATAAAATATGTTTATAATTAAAGATGTTCGTCATGAACTAATAAACATGTTGTCTTAGTAACTTTTTTCGATAAAACGCACCCTTTTTTTTAAAATCACGTGTAAAACAAAAATAAAAATAAAAATCGCAAAACTATCAACATACTTTTTGATAAAAACAATAAAAAAGTAGTATTTCTAGGTAGTAAGTAAATAAATGTTTATAATAAAAGTTGTTCGTTATAAACTAATAAACATTTTATCTTAGTAACTTTTTTCGATTAAACTTACCACTTTTCCAGAAACCTTGTTTAAAGGTAGTTTGTAACAAAAATAAAACTGAAAATTGCAATTTTAACTTTCCCAATTTAATTTTATTTAACAAAATTCATTTAATATCCCTAAAAAACCCAAAATGAACAATTTCAAACAGTCTCCCCTAACTCAGCTTATTTAGTATCGTCCGTATTTGACTTAAATATTTGACATATTGCAAACTCTGAACTTTGCTACCATTAAACTAGTAACCATACATAAAGTGACGTTTTATGCTTTCTCGCGTTAACCAACCCTATAGTTTCCCTGGGTTTACGCCTTCATATTCCTCGTGCACGTTGTAATTCATTTGTAAACGTTACACACTCACACATTTCCACCCTGTGTATTTACAAACGTCAGTAATGCGTGTTGGAATAAAGATGTGTGTTGGCACAAGCACGTTAATTACATTTTCGGTTTTACTATGTGTTTACGTTCCGCCGGGGCGGTTTCGTCGCACTTGGGGGGCGGTCGTGTATATCGTGTGTCGCCGGCTATGTGGTTTTCGGCATACCTTCTGTCCGAATCGAGCATGTTACAATGTTAGTACTTATTTCCTATAACGTGCATGTGTATAATTTTACGTTTTGGTGGTGTTTGTGTTTGGTTAATAACGTGTTTGGTCCTGTCGTGATTCCCTAATGTTTGTCTTTGACTTCACCTCCGTTGCGATTTTGCTTTTTGGTCGCATCCAGCGAGGATGAGCACGAAACAACTTGCTGCAATGCGGTTGGACGTTTATCGTAGGCAACTCAATGTACATTTTGGGTGTAAGGATGGTTGTTTGCGTGTTTACTCGTAAATTAGGTTTTTATGAAGCGAAAATTTATCACCCAATTGCGTTATGCACACATGTGGTGACGAGAATATACTAAGTGGATAAAATTTGGATTTTTTTTTATTTTTTATTTATTTTGGTTCATATTTGGTTGTAGATTTTTTATTCGGTCTAGATTATATTAAAATGCAAATTTTTTGCGGTGTGTTTTTATGACTTTTTTTTGCTTACAAATTGTGCAAATTATGATTTGGTAAATAAGATTTTGAGTAATTTGACTTTGAAAGCGCACGTTCTTCGTTCTTGAATGAAGGCACGCCCCTTCCACCGCAAAACTTAAGCGCTCCGCGCCTGCGTTTGAGTATAAATACTGCGCCGAAGAGAAACCAGATCATATTCACTTTGAATCTCAAGTAATATACAAACAAAAAACAAAATGGCATTCAAGGTATGTATTGACAGATAAAAATAACATTTTTTTTTTAAAGAAAATTAATAATTATAATATAATTTTAATTTTTTTTTATTGTATTTTTAATTTATTGTATAGCTCATCGTTCTCTGCGCCGCTTTGGCTGTCGCTCAAGCTGGCAACATCGCTTACTCCGCTGGTTACGCCCACGCCGCTCCATTGACTTACGCTCACGCCGCCCCAGCCGTAGCCTACAGCGCTGCCCCAGCTGTGTCTTACGCTCACTCCAGCGCCATCCACACCCCAGTTGTTGCCAAGACTGTCGCTACCTATGCCGCCGCC
>JARJDS010004075.1:0-17378 GCA_030264155.1 Atheta pasadenae
AATTGAAACTAAGGAAAATTACTTCCAATTAACTCCTCTATCATTTGGTAAAACAATCAGTCGAATATCTTAATTTGTTTTTTTATAAATTAATGATAAAGTTACAACTTACATTTTTCTAATTCAATTTTTTCAATATTACCAAAAACATCTAGTTTTATATATAATTTTTAAAATAGTACCACTTAGTATAAAATATTAAAACTTTAGGAAATCACTGGTAATTAAATATTTAATCATTTTGTAAAATAACTATTCAAATATCTTAATTAGTTTTAATGTAAATTAAAGTTAAAGTTAAAACTTATAATTTTTCAATCAAACTTAATCAAAAATTCCTAAAACAAAAAGTTTTTAACTTATTTTTTAAAATAGAAACACTTTGTATAATAAATTGAAACTAAGGAAAATTACTTCTAATTAACTCTTCTATTATTTATTGAAACAATCATTCAAATATCTTAATTAGATTTTTTATAAATTAATTATAAAGTTACAACTTACATTTTTCTAATTTAATTTTTTCAATATTTCCAATAACATCTAGTTTTATATATAATTTTTAAAATAGTAACACTTGGTATAAAATATTAAAACTTTTGAAAATCACTGGTAATTAACTATTTAATCATTTCGTGAAGTAACTATTCAAATATCTTAATTAGTTTTTATATAAATTAAAGTTAAAGTAGAAACATAAAATGTTTCAATCAAGCTTAATCAGAAATTCCTAAAACAAAAAGTTTTTAATTTATTTTTTAAAATAGAAACACTTTGTATAATAAATTAAAACTAAGGAGAATTACTTCCAATTAACTCCTCTGTCATTTAATAAAACAATCACTCAAATATCCTAATAACTTTTTTAATAAATTAATTTTAAAGTTAAAACTTAAAACTCACAAACTAACTTTTTTAAAGTTTCCAAAGACAATCATTACAATAATTAGTTTTTAAATTAGTAACATTCAGTATATATACTTAAAAATTAAGAAAATTACTTATAATGAACTATGCTCTCAATTTTTGAAGAGATCAGGAAAATATTGAATTTTGTTTATCTAATAATTAATGTTAAAGTTGAACCTAAAATTTTAACAAACAAACTGGTTTGGTAATTTTTAAAATAACAATTATAATGATTATATCTTATGCAATAAATTAAAATTCACTGTATTTCTTTCATAGTATTTACACTATTATATTATAAACAAAAAACTAAAATATCTTAATTAGTTTTGTCATAAATTAATGTTAAATATAAAACTTTAAAACGAAAAAAATGTTTCGCATTACTCAAAAACAACAATTAGGAAAATTAATTTTTTAACATAGATATAATTATTATAATAAACTGTAATTAATAACATAATTTCTTAAATAAGTATTATTTAATTTTCTGCAAACAGAATTTAAATATTTCAATTAGTTTATTTGTAAATTATAGTTAAAATATAAATTTTAAATTTTATAGTTTTTTAATTTTTAAGTTTTAAAATTCATTTTAAAATTACTAACCCTTAATATAAAAATATCAAATAAAGACAAAATGTTCTTAATAAACTACCCTAACATTTTATAAAAAAAACAAATAAAAATCTCAATTAGTTTTGTTTTAAATTAATGTTAAGTTTAAATATTAAAACTACAAAGAAAAATATTTCAGAACTAAAAAAACCTAAAATAATTTCACATTTTTCCGTTTTGTGGTTGTTTAAAATAAAAAGCTGGTTTAGGGATGTAAGGGGATGTAAGGGGGTAGGTATGGAAATGATAGGGTAGAGAGTAAACGATGTAACGCGATCGCGGTTTGACTTTCGAACAATTCGCTTGAATATCGAATTTCCCTAAACCGCAAAAGCACCCCTATCCCTCAACACCCACCCCATAACTTTAAACCTTAATATCCACCCTTATACAATCCAATACTCTAATTTATCGCAACATAAATACCCCATCAATTTTCCGTTTTATTTATAATTTGTTAAAATTTTAATTAACTTTAATTTTTATTACCACAACCCTTAAATAATGAAACAAATTTTAAACAGTAAAAACAAAATTTAATTATGTTAACAATTCCCAAAGTTATGAAAGTTTAAACTTTTGCACGTTAATCGTATGCAACTTTTTTACCGCGTAACACAAGCGTGTTGTAAAGTTGGTTGCCTACATTACACCACTCTTATCTTAATAAAGCTGAGCTATTGTGCGTGCGCCGGTGTATTGTTGTCGTGTTTAGGTGGCGTTTAATAAATTTCGCGCTTCCGTAAGGATTCTCGCATTCGCATAGAATAATAGTCCTTATTATCCGGCTCATTATGACGTGTTCTAATATGTGTTGATTACACTTCCATATTTAACAGGATACGCATCCGCGTTTAGGCTTGTATTACAGTCGTTATGCGCACTCTTCAATGGCTGCGGAGGAAACACGGAAACAAGGAAACAAGGAGCAAAGAGGACTTTTGTCTGGAATGGAGCTCGTCCTGGTTGGAATGTGTTGCTCAGTTGGTGGTGATTAAACAAAATGTGCGAGAATTAAGATGAAGATGGAGCTTTAGAAGGATGTTATCCTTTAAGGATCAGGATCCTTAAATTCTTAAATTGGAATGAAATTTAATTTTGTATGTAATTTTAATTTTTAAATTTTTGTTTTTAAAATTAAGGATTTAAGGATTAAAGGATTAAGGGATAGATTTAAAGGATAATTATACGTTGTGTTGATTGTGTTGATTATATAAGGGTGGTATACAATTTGTAACTAATGCTTTTGAGTTTGTGAGTCCTTGCGTCCTTGGATGGCATCGACTATCTATGCATGCCTGAAATCAGTTGAAATTTAGTGGTGCTATCAGGGGTAAATCTTGGTTTGCGTGCTTCCAGCGTGGGAGTAATGAATGGTCCTTTAATAAAGTAATTAACGTGATTTGCTTCAACGGACTCTCAATCTAACAATTCATTGTCTCACACCCTTTTTCCAGGACAATCGATAATTACAATCGACATTATTGAAGTTGGAATTAGTTTGCAGTTCATTTTAGTTGAGTTTGTATATTTTATAATTTGTTTTTAAAGTAGTAATAGTTGGAATAACAAATTCAAATTTATTTAAATTATTCTTCATTAACTACTCTAATGTTTTATTAAAAGGAAATTCAAAAATCTTAATTTGTTTATTTATAAATTAAGGTTAAAGTTTTAATAAAATAATTTTTAAGCAGACTAGTTTCTTAATTTCAAAAAACAAAGAATTTAAGAATTAATTTTAAAAATAGTAACAGTTTGTATAATAAATTCAAGTTTTGGGATATTACTTTTGTTTAACTACACTAACTTTTTATGAAAACAAAATTTAATTATCTTAATTTGTTTCTTTATAAATTAACATTAAAGTTTATTCTTACAATTGAATACATAAACTTGTTTGATAATTTTGAAAACAAAAAAAATTAAATTTATTTTTTAATATAGTCGTACTTTTTATAATAACATTAAATTAAATTAAATTATTTTTAATTAAATACAATATTTTTTTATGAAGAGAGAATTTAATTATCTTAATTAGTTTTTTCTTAAATAATCGTTAAAATTGATTCTTATTTTTGAGAAATAAAACTTTTTTAAAGACAACTAATGCTAAATTTTATTTTTAAGATAGTAACACTCTGTATAAAAAATTTAAACTTTGGCGAATTATTCTTGATTAATTACACTATTATTTTATGAAAAGAAAACTTAATTATCTTAATTGGTTTCTTAATAAACTAACATTACAACAACAATTTTTCATTTGAATACACAAATTTGTTTGATAATTTTAAAAACAAAAAAATTTAAATGTATTTTTAAATATAGTAACATTTTGTATAATAAAAAAGCAATAAAACCATATTATTCTTAATTAAATACAATATTTTTTTATGAAAAGAAAACTTAGTTACCTTTTTTAGTTTCTTCATAAATTATCTATAAAATTGAATCTTAAAATTGAGCAACCAAACTTTTTCAAACACAACCAATGTTAAATTTTGTTTTTAAAATAGTAACACTTTGTATAATTAATTCAAGATTTAGAAAATTATTTTTAATTAACTACACTATCATTTTATGAAAACAAAACTTAAATATCTTTATTAGTTTTTTTATAAATTAACATTAAAGTTAAATCCTAGATTTGAGGAAAAATACAGGTTTGATATTTTTTAAAATACCTAATTTTAAATTTAATTTTTATAAGAGAAACACTTTATATAATAAATTCAAATTTTGACAAATTATTCTTGAATAACAAGACTATCATTTTATAAAAACAAAACTTAAATATCTTAATTGGTTTCTTAATAAATTAACATTAAACTTTGTTCTTACATTTATATACACAAATTTGTTTGATAATATTAAAAACACAAACAATTTAACTTAATTTTTATAAGAGAAAAACTTTGTATAATAAATTCAAAATTTGGCAAATTATCCTTGATTAACTAAACTATCATTCTATGAAAACAAAACTTAAATATATTAATTAGTTTATTAGTAAAGTAAGTTTAAACTCAAAACTTAAAATTTAACCAAAAAATTTGTTCGATATTTTACAAACAACATTTTTTCTAATTAATTTTAAAAATAGTAACAATTAAAATAATAATCTCAAAATTAACATACTTACTTTAAATTAACTATTTTACCGTATAAATAAATAAAAATTTAAATATCCTAATCAATTTTGTCACAAATTAACGTTAAACACTAAAAAATATATAAATTTAGCAAAACTAAATTGATTTTACATTTTTGAAATATTTGGAAAACATAAACAATATATCAACAAAACAAATATTACTACATCAAAAAAAAAATGTAAAATTTATAAACATCAAAAGAAAATTTACCGAAATAAAAAAATTCATATAAAAACAAAAGGAAATTCCGCAAAAACTAAAAAAAAAAAAACAAAACGTTAAAATATTACGCCTCGACCAGCAATTTGTTTCTCGTCAACTTGTTCGGAAGTCAACCCTGGCAACTGGTTTTGGCACTAGCGCAGAAAACCATTTCACCCTCAACTCAGACATATCCACTCTGAACCTTCCCACTCAAAAAAAAAACAACAACGCCTAAGTAATTTCCCAAACGCTATCGATATTCCTTCCTCCACAAAAAAACAACCCCATCAAGTTTTCCACATTAAAACATAGGATCAATTTCCTTTTGTTTCATTTTAAAAATTTCCTCCAAGAAAATTTGTGTTGAACTTGATGTATTACAACCCAACCAAAAAAAAAACTGAATAACTGAAAATCATCCGCATATACGGAAAACTTCCGAAACGTTTTCCGCAATTTGCTGATTTTCCGCGTTTCCCTCGATTCTCCGAGATATCTCAACATTCCGCGAATGCGGGAAAACATTCAGAACATCCAGGACATTCGGAGCATTCGCAGAAACTTGTCCGAGTCGATTTGCAATTCTAATAAATCTTTCGTCGCCCTTTTCGACCGCGCGCACGCCGCCCCCCTCAAACATCGACGACGCACTAATGCGCGACGAGCACAAGAGCGATTTTCTTCCAATATCCAAACGATTTTCTGAGTATTTTCCATTTTTTTGCGAAGGAAAACATTTTTTTGTTTTCCACTTCTTTTTGTTTGACGGGTAGTTTGGGGTAGGTAGAAGAAAAACACGGAAAAGTCAGAAAAGTCTGGTCTTGAACGTTTTCACAAAAAAGTTTATTCTTTGCTTCAATTTTTTTTGTTGTGTTTGACACGCGTTACAAAAAGTTGGGAAATAAGGGAAACTCGGGAAAATTACTCCGAAATTATCCCTTAGAAAAAATTTAAACAACCATAGCGTTTAAAAATGTAATTAAAGTTTTCGTAATTGGTTTTTATGTTAGGCAACTTTGTATACAGTTAAATCTAATGTATTGTAATATTGGTTGCCTATATTATGGATATCTGTGTGCGCAAGATATAAAATATGTAAATCTGATTGGTTTAGTAAATTGTGAAATGTTTGCTACGCGTTGAATCGTTCTAGTTGTAGCGGAGGCGGCGAGAGGCGGCGCAGGCCTACGAAAGGTTACGAATTTAATGCGAAACCCCACAGTGCGACGCAATGATGGCATTACCATAATAACAAATGCAAACAAACGATGTGCGCAAAGTCTGCATTGCGAATGATTGAAGAAGGAAGAGAAGGATGGAGTTAAGTCCCAACTGTGTAAAGCTATCCAATTCACAATGTATGCAACCAAGTGTACAGTGTGCAGTGTACAAGCAGCGTGACAGTTAGAAAATGAATTTGGGAAATTAAATTCAAACAAAGTTTGACTATATGAAGAAATATTTAAGGATAATATGAACAATTATTACATTATTAGAAATATTTTAGAGAGTAAAATGACTTGGTAAATTTAAAGTTTTAAATTTAACATTAAATTATGAAAAAACTAATTAAGATATTGTTGTGTTCTCATTTTTATTTGATAGTATAGTTAATTGAAAGTAATATTAGAAATTTTTAAATTATTATTTCAAGTGTTACTATTTTTAATATTAATTTCAAAAATTGTTGTTTTGACAAATATCAAACGAGTTCAATTGTGAAATTTTAAGTTTTACATTTAACATTAAATTATGAAAAAACTAATTAAGATATTTAAGTTATCTTTTCATAGAATAATAGTGTAATTATTAAGGAGTTATTCATGTTAATTTAGTTTGATTATATCAGGTGGTACTATATTAAAAATTAATTACAAAAATTAATGTTATCAAAAAAGTGGTTGAAAAATTTTTAAATTTTAACTTTAATAATATTTTATACACAAATTAATTGAAATAACTTTGTGATTTTTTTACATACTAATAGAATCATTAATAAGGAGTAACCTGTGTGAATTTTAATTAATTATACAAAGTGTTACTATTGTTAAAATTAATTACAAAATGTATTCTTTTGCATAATTTCAGTTTTGAGTTTCAATTTTAATATTAATGTAAGACAAATTTAATAAAAATATTTCATTTCTTTTTATGTAAAATGGTTGGGTAGTTACTTAGGAGAAATTACGTTAAATTTGATTTTTACAATGATAAAAATTAATTACAAAAATCTTTGTTTTCCTAAATATTTAATGGAAATGTTTGTTAAATTTTATGTTTCAACTTTGAGGTCAATTTGTAAAAGAACTATTTAAGGTATTTAAAAAATCTTTTCATAAAATGATAGAACTGTTAAATAACAGTATTTATGTTGAATTTAAATTTATTATAGCAAGTGTTACTATTTAAAAAAAAAATTATAAAATTTCTTGTTTTGAAAAATATATGACAAATTAGTTCGTAAAATTTTAAGTTTCAACTTTAAATTTATTTTAACAAAAAACTAATTAAGATATGTGAGTTTTTCTTTTATGTACTAAAAGAATATTTAATTTGGAGTAATTAACCTAAGTTTGAGATAATTATACCAAGTGTTACTATTTTAAAAATCAATTACTAAAATTGTTGTTTTTAAAAACATCCAACGAGTTAGTTTGTAAAATTTTTAGTTTTAACTTTAATATTAATTTATGAAAAAACTAATTAAGATATTTAGATTTTCTTTTCTTGAAATGTGAATGTACCTATGTTGGAATAACTATGTTAAGTGAAAATTAATTATAACAAGTATTACTGTTTTGAAAATAAATTACAAAAATGGTTGCGTGGGAAAATGTCCAACAAGTTAGTCTGTAAAGTTGAAAGTTTTAATTTAATATAAGTTTATGAAAAGGCTAATCAAGATATTTAAGTTTTCTTTTCATGTAATGATAAAATACTTAAATTGTAATGATTATGCTAAGTTTTAATTAATTACATTAAATGTTACTATTTTAAAAATAAATTACAAAAATTTTTGTTTTGAAAAATATCCAACGAGTTAGTTTGTAAAATTTTAATATTAATTTATAAAAAAACTAATTAAGATATTGGTGTTTTCTTTTTTTTATATTATGACAGTACCTAAGTAAGAGTAACTATGCTAAGTTTGAAAAAATTATACCAAGTGTTACTATTTTAAAAATAAATTACAAAAATTGTTGTTTTGAAAAATATTCAACGAGATAGATTCTAAAATTTTAATTTTTAACTTTAATATTAATTTCTCAAAAAACTAATTAAGATATTAGTAATTTCTTTTCTGGTAATGAAAGAGTACTTAAGTTAGAGTAATTATGCTAAGTTAGAATTAATTATACCATGTGTTACTATTTTAAAAATAAATTACAAAAATTGTTGTTTTGAAAATTATCCAACGAGTTAGTTTATAAAATGTTAAGTTTTAACTTTAAGATTAATTTATGAAAAAACTAATTAAGATATTATTGTTTTCTTTTTCTGCATTGAGAGAGTACTTAAATTAGAGTAACTGTGGTAAGTTTGAATTAATTATACCATGTGTTACTATTTTAAAAATAAATAACAAAAATTGTTGGTTTGAAAAATATCCAACGAGTTAGTTCGTAAAATTTTAAGTTTTAACTTTAATATTAATTTATGAAAAAGCTAATTAAGATATTGGTGTTTCCTTTACTTGTATTGTGAGAGTACCTAGGTAAGAGTAACTATGCTAAGTTTGAATTAATTATACTAAGTCCTACTAATTTAAAAATAAATTACAAAAATTGTTGTTTTAAAAAATATTCAACGAGATAGATTTTAAAATTTTAAGTCTCATCTTTAATATTAATTTATGTAAAAACTAATTAAGATATTGGTGTTTTTTTTTCTTGTATTATGAGAATACCTAAGTTAAAGTAATTATGCTAAATTTGAATTAATTATACAGAGTGTTACTATTTTTAAAATAATTTCTAAAAATTGCTGTTTTCAAAAATATCAAACGAGTTAGTTTGTAAAGTTTTAAGTTTTAACTTTAATATTAATTTATGAAAAAACTAATTAGGATATTGGTGTTTTCTTTTCTTGTAATGTGAGAGCACTTAAGTTAGAGTAATTATGCTAAGTTTGAATTAATTATATCAAGTGTTACTATTTTAAAAATAAATTACAAAAAATTGTTGTTTTGTAAAATATCCAACAAGTTGGTTTGTTACATTTTAAGTCTCAACTTTAATATTAATTTATGAGCAAACTAATTAATATATTAAAGTCTTCTTATCAATTAATGAAAAAGTATTTAATTGGAAGTAATTATGCTAAGTTTGAATTAATTATACCGAGTGTTACTATTAGCAAAATAAATTACAAAAATAGTTGTTTTAAAAAATTCAAACATATTTTGTAAATTTTAAATCAAAACTTTCCAAAATTTTCCAAAAATTACAAATTTTCTTCACAAAAATTTATTTAAAAAAAAATGCAATAAAACTCCAGATACAGCTCTTCTTATCAAAAAAGTTAAATAACTTTTCTGCTGTTTGCATTTCCATCAATTCTTACGATTTTCTTCCCCAAAACAAGTTTTCCAATTTTTCCACATTTCCCACCCAACAAAACCCTCCCACACTTCACGAATTTTCTCAAAAAAACCAAACAAACTACATTCAACATGTATTCTTTTGTGCTTGTTCCTTTCCATCGTATTTTCAATTTTAATCGATTCAGATTTCTCTGTTATTTTTTTCCCTAAACCACTTAAACATTTTCCACAACATTTTCCATACAATCCTCAAATGGAAATGCAACGAATTCACATTATGAATACTGACGAGTGGGACTTAAACGGTTTTGCACTCGTTGCTTTAATGGATCGTGAAACCGTTGCGCCACGACAGGTTTATGCATTTGCAGGAAGGGGTAAGTTTTCTACAAATTTACATTTCCACATTTTCACGTTCGGAGGATGAAAGAAAATGCATAAACTACATTGCAAACCACCTTAAAGTACGATATTATAAACGTACATTTAGATAATCGAATTTTGAACAAAACCAAGCGTTGTTAAGGGTGAAAAATGTAAAAAAAAATTTAAGGGTGCAAAATTTTTTTTTCATTAAAAATTACTAGTTTTATTTAAAAATAAATTTTTATGTAAAAATATTTTTAAAAAAATTTAACCCTTATTTTCAACCCTTATTTTTAACCCTTATATTATTATTAAACTTAAAAAATATTACAAAATTAAATGCTATTTTTTAGTAAAAAAAAAAAAAAATAATAACCAAAATATTTTGTTTAAATTTATCATACTTACAAATAGAGGCGTGGCTTAAGTTTTAAACCAATCAAAATAGAGAAAAGGGGCGGGGGCATACATTACCTGAAAAACAAAAATATTATTCACATTAGTTATAAATATCAATAAAAAATAATTTTTACAATAAATTAATTTTTTTTTAAAGCCACGCCTACTTTTGATTTAAAGCTCTGTGATTGGTTGATTTCTGATTTCTTAACCAATTACTATGTGTTACATTAAATATTCATAATAAATATTTAAAACTTTACTAAAATAATTATTAAATAAGTTTGGGAGCTTTTTTTGAAGAAAAAAAATTTAAAATGAAAAAAGAAAAATTTTATAGAACTTGGCCCTTGTTGTAATGATTATTATGCTTATTATGATTATATTCATTGTTCATTGTAATCATTTATTCGTGCTTTATGCGCGTGCAATTCTTTAGACTTTCGCAGCTTTGAGCTTTGCGCCGCGACGTGGGCGTTTAATGAAAATGTTTCCCGACGCTTTTACGCAAAGCTCACTAACGCTTTGCAGCGCAGTGGGGAAAAGCGTTCGGCGAGCTTTTGGCTAAAGCTCGGCGAAAGCACGACCGGAAAAAGGGTTTTTGCGAATTGGAATTTTTTGCGAATTAAGCAAATGTAATCATTACATTGAAAAAGTACCAGTGCCAGTTTTACGTTACAGAAAGGAGTAAAAGGATATAAATTTACAAAAACAGGATGATAGCAAATGCTCGGAAAGCACACTGTGAAAAAGAAATTCATTTTTGTTTTGTCTTTTGAAGTTTGAGTCGAAATATTTGTTTTATACTGATTTTGTAGGAACTAATTGTTGTAACTAAAGTTGTTAATAATTTGATTAGTTTTGATTTTTATTTTGATTATTTTAGAAAATATACAGAATTTAGTAAATTTTGTAGTTTTATTGTAAATTTTTAAATTTGTAAATGTTTCTTGTACTTTGACATTAAATATTTTGTTGATAAAAAATTATACAAAAATAATGTTAAGTTGTAAGTTTCAGATCATTTATTTGTTTATAGTAATCAGTTAAGTTTAAAGTTTTAGCTTTAGTAGTTTAGAAATTATCAATAATTTAATAATTTTTGTTTTTTTATTGTAGATTTAATTTTCAAAAGTGTATCTAACATTTTAATGCTTAATATTTTATTGATAGCATTTTTATAAAAATGTTTATTATATTACAAATTGTAAACAGTTAATTTGTTAATAATAATCAATTATGATTACATTTTTATTTTTATTATTTTAGAAAATATACAGAATTTAGTAAATTTTGTTGTTTTATTGTAATTTTCAAGTTTGAAAATGTTTCTTGTACTTTAACATTAAATATTTTATTGATAAAAAATTGTAAAAAAGTATTGTTAAGTTGTAAGTTTTAGATCATTTATTTGTTTATAATAATCAGTTTAGTTTAACGTTTTAAATTTAGTAGTTTAGAAATTATCAATAATTTAATAATATTTGTAGTTTTATTGGAGATTTAATTTTCTAAAAAGTATCTAACATTTTAATGCTAAATATTTTATAGATAAACTTATTATAAAAATGTTTGTTATAATAAAAATTGTAAACAGTTAATTTGTTAATAATAATCAGTTTTGTTTTTATTTTTATCTTAATTATTTTAGAATTTATAGAAAATTTAGTAATTTTTGTAGTTGTATTATACATTTTTTTGTTTGAAAACGTTTCATGTATTTTGACATTAAATATTTTGTTGATAAAAAATTGTAAAAAAATATTGGTAAGTTGTAAGTTTTAGATAACTTATTTGTTTATAATAATTAGTTTAGTTTTAAGTTTTGCTCTTATTAGTTTAGAAATTATCAATAATTTAATAATTTGTGTAGTTTTATTGTAGATTTAATTTTCGAATAAGTATCTAAAACTTTAATGCATAATATTTTATTGATAAAAATTTTATAAAAATGTTTATTATAATAAAAGTTGTAAACAGTTAATTTGTTAATAATAATCAGTTATGTTTACATTTTTATCTTAATTATTTTAGAAAATATACAGATTTTAGTAATTTCTGTAGTTTAATTGTAAATGTTCTGGTCTGAAAATGATTCTTGTACTTTGACATTAAATATTTTGTTGATAAAAAATTGTAAAAAAATATTGTTAAATTAGAAGTTTTAGATAATTTATTTGTTTATAATAATTAGTTTAGTTTAATGTTTTTGCTTTAGTAGTTTAGAGATTATCAATAATTTAATAATTTTTGTATTTTTATTGTAGATTTAATTTTCTAAATAGTATCTAACACTTTAATGCAAAATATGTTATTGATGAAAATTTTATCAAAATTTTCGTTGTAATGTAAATTGTGAACAGTTAATTTGTTAATAATAATCAGTTTTGTTTACATTTTTATCTTAATTATTTTAGAAAATATACAAAATTTAGTAAATTTTGTAGTTTTCTTCTAAATTTTCTGGTCAGAAAATGTTTCATGTACTTTAACATCAAATATTTTGTTAATAAAACTCAGTAAAAAAATATTGTTAAATTGTAAGTTTTAGATAATTTGATTCTTTATAATAATAAGTTTAGTTTTAAGTTTTACTCTCATTAGTTTAGAAATTATCAATAATTTATTAATTTGTATAGTTTTATTGTAGATTTAATTTTCTAATAAGTATCTAAAACTTTAATGCAAAATATTTTATTAATAAAAATTTTATAAAAATGTTTATTATAATAAAAGTTGTAAACAATTTATTTGTTATTAATAATTAGTTTAGTTTATATTTTTATTTTTATTTGTTTAGCAATTATCTACAATTTAGTAAAATTTGTTGCTTTATTTTATTTTGTGTTTTTCCAAAAGTATCATAAACTTTGACCTAAAATATTTCATTAAAAAAAAAGTACAAAAAAATTATTTTAGCAAGAGTTGTAGACAATTTATTTCTTAATAATAATTAGTTTTGTTTAGGTTTTTATGCTTATTTGTTTAGAAATTATTTACAATTTAGTAATATATGTCGTTTTATATTAATTTGGTGTTTTCCAAAAGTATTATAAACTTTGACTTGAAATATTTAATTGAAAAACAATTTACAGAAAAAATTATTATAACAAGAATTGTAGACAATTTATTTGTTAATAATAATTAATTTAGTTTAGGTTTTAATTTTTTTTTGTTTATGAATTATATACTATTTAGTAATATATGCCGCTTTATTTTAATTTTGTTTTTTCCAAAAGTATCATAAACTTTGACTCAAAATATTTTATTGAAAAACAATTTACAAAAAAAATTATTATAACAAGAGTTGTAGACAATTTATTTGTTATTAATAATTAGTGTAGTTCAGATTTTTATCAATATTACTTTAGAAATTATAAACAATCTTGCGACGTTGGCGTTCTTACTATAATTTTAATTTTCTCAAAAATATTTTAAACTTTAACTTAAAAACAAATATTAATTAATCTTTAAAACAAATATATTTTTAAACAAAAATAATAAATAATTTATTTGTAAACAATAATCATTCAAGAAAACATTTTTATCTTTGTTACTTTCGCAAATAATAATATTTGTTTAAAAAATATCATAAATTAAAAAAAAACTTAAATAAAAACAAATAATTAATTAGTTAATAATAAACAATTTCTGTAGATAAAATTTTCTAAGTATTTTAATTAAAAACATTAATTTCTTGTAGTTTTGAAACAAGAAATAAGTTCAGAAATTAATTTGCTGCATTAGCACATTTTTTTAATTAAAAACACTCATGATTATTCACAACTTCATAACATTCACCCTTTGCCACTACCAAAAAAAGGAGTAAAATGCAACATATGTGAATGTGCATCAGGCATTCCAAAGCTTTTGCAAAGCTTTGGCAAATCTAAATCTAAATTTAAATTGCATTTCAACTTTGCAGTTTTGGCTCGGATTCAATTTCGTTAGCACATTTCTGTTTCGATTTTCAATTTCTATTTTTTTTTCTTTATTCAATCCGTATTTTGTTTTTTTGATTTTTTGGTTGTTTCCAAACAATACATGATTTTATCATTAATCTTCCAACATTCGTGAAAATATTACGATTTTATCAATATTGCACTCAACATTGAACAAAATTGTTTTACTCACCAATACAATTATTATTATTTTTTTTTAACTGCACTCTTTATTCTTATTTATTTTAACTAATGATTATACATTTTTTAAAAAATGTATATTCTTTTTATCCTGAACAGGAAACTGGAATTACTAAGTTTTCAATGCAACAAAACAAAAATTTTGAAAAATTTGAAAAAATTGTAAATATTTTTTTAATTAGTAAAGATAAAAAATTTAGAATAATTGATTATTATTAACAAATAAATTATCTACAGTTTTGTTTTAGTAGTTTTTTTTTATAAATTTTTTATCAATGAAATATTTGATGTCAAAGTTTAAGAATTTAAAACAAAACAAGTTATACACAGAAAATTACAAATCAAACTAAATTGTTTGTAATTTCTAAAATAAGAAAGATAAAAATCTAAACAAAACTGATTATAATAAACAAGTAAATTATCTATAATTATTGTTGCAAGAATGTTTTCTATAAAATTTTTATCAATAAAATATTTAGCGTTAAAGTTTAAGAACTTAAAAAAGAACAAGTATTACACAGAAAATGACTACTTATACTAAATTGTTGATAATTTCTAAAATAATAAAGATAAAAATCTGAACTAAACTGATTGTTATTAACAAATAAATTATCAACATTTTTTGTTTAAACAATTATTTTCTATAAATTTTCTATCACCGGAATATTTTGAGTCAAAGTTTAATTTACTTTAAAAGTAACTAAAATTCCAAGTAAATCACAAAAGTTTTCTACAAATTTGTTTATATCTTCTATAATAATAAAGATAAAAATATAAGCTAAACGTATTATAATAAACAAATAAATTATCTACAACTTTAGTTGCAAGAATTTGTTTGTGGAATTTTTATTAACAAAATATTTAGCGTCAAAATTTAACAACTTAAAACAGATCAAACACAAAAAATTACTTTTTATATTAAATTGTTTATAATTTCTAAAATAATAAAGATAAAAATCTAAACTTAACTGATTATTATTTACAAACAAATTATATACATTTTTTGTTTACACAATTATTTTCTATAAAATTTTAATCAACGGAATATTTTGGTTCAAAGTTTAATTTACTTTAAAAGTAACTAAAATTCCAAGTAATTCACAAAAGTTATCTACTAATTTGTTTATATCTTCTATACTAATAAAGATAAAAATATAGACTAAACTGATTATAATAAACAAGTAAATTATCTATAATTATTGTTGCAAGAATGTTTTCTAAAAAATTTTTATCAATAAAATATTTAGCGTCAAAGTTTAAGAACTTAAAAAAGAACAAGTTAAACACAAAAAATCACTACTTATACTAAATTGTTTATAATTTCTAAAATAATAATGATAAAAATCTAAACTTAACCGATTATAATTAACAAACAAAATATCTACATTTTTTGTCTTAACAATTATTTTCAATAAAATGTTTATCACCGAAATATTTTGAGTTAAAGTTTAAAATAATTTAAAAGTAACTAAAATTTCCAGAAAATCTCAAAAGTCATCTACTAATTTGTTTATATCTTCTATAATAATTAAAATAAAAATATAAACTAAACAGATTTAAATAGACACATAAATTATCTACAAGTTTTGTTACAAGGATTTTTTTAATAAAATTTTTATCAACAAAATATTTTGAGACAAAACAAAATAATTTTAAAAAAAATCAAGATTACAAAAAATACAAAAATTACTAAATTGTTAATATTATCTATAAGAACAACAATAAAAACTTAACCTAAACAGATAATTATTAACAATTAATGTATCTATTATTTGTGTTACACACATTTTGTCTATAAAATTTTTATTAACAAAATATTAAGCGTCAAAGTAAAAAAAAAATTTAAAAATCAATATTAAAAAAAAAAAACTCCATTAAATTGTTTATATCTTCTATAAAAATAAAAATAAAAATTCAAACTAAAAAGATAATTATTAACAATTAAATTATCTACAATATGTATAACAAACATATTTTTTATAAAATGCTTATCAACAATTAATTCAACATCAAAGTAAAATCTTCTTAGTCCACAAACTTACAACTAATTTTATGTTTACGCTTTAAAAAAAAGAAAACACAAACACTCAACCCCTGTTTATGTTTATTTATTTACCCAAAATAAACTAAACAAATATAATAATTGTTTATTATATCAACCCCACCTGGAATTGATACTGTCACAGTTCGTATTGACTTGTATGCTTTACAATTTAATTTTTTCTTCTGAACTACGTGAATTCCCAAATACGGCAATTTAACAATTCAAATTCCAACTCCAAAAAATTCAAACAAATTCAGCCTACGCTGTCAACACAAATAATGGCAAGCAAGAAAATCAACAAATGAGAATCAACATAAACATGGCGGCCACATTGCGGACGCAAACACGCATCGGTGGGTTTAATTGGAAAACGCGGTGATAAATTGGAATTTTAATTGTGCGCGCTTGCGTGCGTTCTCGATTGATTAAATATTAAATTATTAAACAACACGCAATCGCAAATCACAATAAACATCAATCAATTGTTTTAAATTATAAAATTGTAATTAACATATTCATTAATTTTTTAAAACATAAATTTTTTTATTTTTTATTTTTTTAATGTACATTTATTTAAGAATACACACAAAAAATTTCATATTGTTCCTGTGATTATTTTCGAAGTTACAAGCAAATTTGTCCCAACCTGATATATAACATGTAAAGTGTGTTGCATACTTCAAACGCTTTTATCTCAAAATGGTGGTTTCAAAGTCGGTGACCAACATTACTCGAAAACGGCTAAACCGATTAGTCTCAAATTTTAACACGAGCTTCTTGAATATCTTATTTAGTATTTACTCAAAGATTGTTTCTCTCCGATAAATATTTTTGTTTTTATAAACAAATTAAGGACAAAATTTCGGTGAAAATCGAATTTTTTCTTTGAGAAACCGCCATTTTGTCAAAAAAATTTATTTTGTTTATTCCTTCGATTAATTACTAGATTAAACATTACTTTAACGAAATCTGTTTAGTTTTTGAATATCAGATGA
>JARJDS010004086.1:0-23781 GCA_030264155.1 Atheta pasadenae
CAATAAAACTGAGAAATTGTGTGTGTCTTTACCATTCCATTTGATTGTCAAACACTTAAAACACTTAAGATGTTGGCTTAGTGTTTGTGTTTGGTCAGACCCACGCGCTTTGTTCTCGTCTTTCATCAATCGCCATTTTAAGTGTGTAGTGTGTCGTTTTCGGAGGAAAAAAGAACTTTGGTCACATGTAACCTGGGTGTCTACACGAAAGGCTGTTTTGTCACCCCCCAAAAAGGGCTAGCGCTAGCACTCACAAAGGGATGTGTCCCGGACCGACGTGACGGCCACATAATGTGGGTGTAATTGGGGTCGCCTCACGTGCACGTTTGGATCGAAAGCAATTTGTTAATTGCTCCTCGATCGAGTGTGTTTTCTCATCGCCTAAATCAACATTTAACAGTTACTGGGAGGTTTCAGGGGGTGAGGGGTGAAACCCCTCGTTCAGTTTTGTTTCAAACAATTTCAGGTTTTATTATAAACTGCGATCAATTTTTTATTTAAAGTTTATTTTCTTTGGTTCATTATCTATCAATTTTATTTATTCGATTGAATAGTTTGTTTTTATCGTTTTGATCATTAAATAACGTGTTAGATTTGTTACCATTGAAAGCATACATACAGCGTTGATTTTATACAAGTTGCAAGTTTTCCGACATAAATCGACGAGGTGGGAGCTGCGAACCGCCAACTGGGAACTAGACGGGAGTGGAGCCGCCGCGTGCGCAAGTAAAAAGATTGTGTAATAATAGATCTTTTAAAGTTTCGCTTTATACGGAAGCGGATAATAAACCTATGAGAATATGTTTTTTGCACGAGGCAATAAAGGTTATTGACATGTTATTGAGGAAGGAAAAACGCTGACGTTGCAATAAAAATCAAGAAATTATTACAAATATTAAGAAATCGTTACAGGTTGTAAGAATTATTTTTGTAATTTTTGAAAATGTTGTTGGAAAGTGTGTTTATTTTGTTTCTTTTTGATAAAATTTGGCACTTGTTTCAAAAAATGTGTCCACTTAGATATCGTGTTGAGCTCCACATGAAATTGGAATGAAAACAATAAGCACTCAAGTCGAATAACTCAAATAAAACTCTATCTCTTGACACGGTTGACTCGCGTGGTGTGGCGCGCGGAAAGAGTTATTTATTATCGCTTATTTCGTTATCTTTTTTCGAGCCCGCCACCACACATTTCAGGCGTCCACAACGACACATCCGTACGTAACTGTCAATTAAACGAGGCGCCGACAAAGTCTACACTAACTCCAACCTTTTATTTCTCATTTGTTTTCTTCCTCGTTTCTCTCATTTCAACTCTCGCAGTTTTTATTTATTTCTTCATTATTTTCGAGTGTTTTCATTCCGTTTCAGTTTCTGTTTCTGTTGCGAGTGTCAATTTCCTCATAAGCATGTTTTGTGTTTTTGTTTCTATTTTTATTCTAGATAACTGTTGCGCATTGGGTGGAAGAGTTGAAACCCAGTTTGGGTTTTGAAGCGATAAAATACTAAAACGGTGGAATACGGTGAAAGTGTTGACAGGTCTGACATGGATGACAGTTGGAAGTTAAAAGTTGGAAATTGGATGTTGGATATGCTGCTTGCTGCATGTTTGGCTTCGGGAAGTTCCTAGGTTCTCGTAGAGCAAGCAGGGCGGAGGAGAGCTGGAGGCTCACATTATTTTTGATAAAAAATAAACGAAATTTAGATAGGAGCAATGGAGAGCAGTGAATAACACCGAAAAGCACCGGGAGATAAACAGGGCTATTATTCAATTTAACGACTTTGTGTGTGACTTTAGCTGCAATGCGTGCGCACAGTCATGAAGTCATACGATGATGATAAATATTAATTGCTTTGTGAGAATTATTGGAATTGACATTTTTAGATGATTGGGGATTTTATTTTTAGTTCATTATTAAGTTTTGTATTAAAAACTTTGAAAAATTACAAATCAAAAATTAATAGATAAACACAATATAATAATACGCCGCTCGTGCGACATTACCGAACTGAACCTGAAAGTAACACTTTTTGGTTTAAACTTCTAAATATTTCTAGTAAAATATTTTATTTATATTCACTTTCTAAATTTCATCAAAAAATTAACAAAATACTGTTTTATTATAAAAATTAAATACGAATATGTCTATATTGACATATTATTTAAATATATACCAAAACATTAAAATTTATAATTTTTATTTCGCAGTAATACGCCGCGCGTGCGACATTACGAAACTGAACCGGAATCCATCATTTATTGGTTTAAACCTTCAAAAAATCATCGTCATAAATTTTTGTTTTTATAAAATGTAAATTATTTATAAAATACAATTATCAGTATCACTATATTCAATAAATAAAATAAAATAAAATGAATGACACTTAAACGATCATAACAACCCTTTCAAACTATCAACACATCGGTTGGCTTTTAATTAAATCATTAGTTTTAATTAAACCGCCTTCAATTTGATTTGAACGATTTATGGGTTTATTGATAACATCCCAGAGTTCAAGTGCACATGGACGTCACCGCATCTACTCACATGTAACTCTAGTAGTAATAGGAAATAATTCTTAGAATTAAATTGAAAATTATCAAATATACAGTGTGTTTAGCTCTAAATCAAATTCTTCCGTATACAATAATTTAGCCTAGAAGTAAAATTCAGATAGTTATCGCTGTCTTTGTCGTTGTCGTTATAGTCAAAAACAATGACACTTTAATACCCGGGTTGTCAGTAACGTGCGTCGCCAAGGTAGTAATATGTGTCTTCGTAAATCAATTATGATCGGTATAACCACAATGCTTCTAAGTATCTTCCCTTCGGTATGATTTAATCCAATAACTGACGTAACTTACAACTAAAATACTACGAATTATAGTAAATAAAAGCGTTAAAACTACTAAAACTACTATCTTACACTGCGCATGCGCAGTAGCGTATATTATATCATTAAACAATGTTTTACCGCATTTGCGATTTTATACGAGCCGGTTTTAACTGTCTCCGGTCATTTTAGTTTACACTTTATGCACAAGTACCATCGTACTTAGTCTTTTGCTGGTCGTTATTCGTTTCGGTCGTTGTCAGTGGCCGGTAATGTGATCGCACATTACGTCCACGCGTTTGGAACAAACGTCCCTTGACATGCATACATACGCAAAGTGCTTGGCTCGCACTTTGGGGATGACGAGGCAATAAAATAATTTACACGTCGAACGGGGGCCACTCATCGTCTCATCGCGAACGACTCGAATGTGTAAAATAAATTTGCATAATTTACGCGTAAATTTATTTAATTCATAACTGGAGCGTTAAATCGAACCAACAATGAAAATGGAAACAAAACACATAACAATGAAATAACAGGCTAAACAAACACATAACAAATAACGTAAAAATTTGATTAACATTTCGTGCAAATTGAGGTTATGTAAGAGGTTATGAAGCAATAAATAAACAAAAAATTGTTTTGTTGTTAGGTGTAGTCAATAATTGATTAAATGAAGTGAGAAATTGTTCAATTGGAACTGACCAATTTATTGGACGTGTTTGTTGTGGTCGTCGATGACAATTCGTTTTGTTTTGTGGTTGTACAATTTGATGATATTTGTCAGTAGTCGCAATTTGGGAATTGGAAAACATTTTCACTAATTGAATCAATTTACACAACATAATTTATTAGGTTATAACTTGGTTGATTAAAATTAATAACACATTTTTTATTTTTTAAATTCACTAATTAGTTTTCGAGATATTTAGGTTTAAAATTTTTGAGGTTAGTTACGTCTGTGATGTCATTACTACCGCTAAACATTTTAAACCCACATATCTTAAAAACTAATCAATATATTTAAATTTGTAAAAAACGATTATTATTACTAATTCATTACGTTTTTATTTTTGTGCAGCAAATGATTGTAAATTGAAAATTAGATTATTTTGAGGTTAAAATCGTGTGAAATTGAAAAATGTCTCAATTCCGTTTCGCGTCTTGTATCTCAAGATTTTTCGCACATGATTATTTCGAATTTGGTTTTGGTTGTATAGTAAAAGACGAAATGTGTTGGGTTGAACGAATACGAATGAGGGATGGGGTTGGTTAGTTGGTGGCACGCGCGTCGCACGCATTACGGATAATCATCCGAGTGTATTTCCGAGATAATGACTATAATCGGACGGATCGGAATGAAATTTTTGGTTGCGTGCCAAACGATACTTGAATGCCGACCCAACCGACCAAACCGACCAACCAAAGACTAAACTACCAACCAGTTTGTACATATGCTATTTTTGCATTCAAAAAATTACTTAACCTAAAATATTAAAATTTTAAAAATGATTGATGAACTTTCTTGTTTGAAATAAAACCGAATAAAAATGTAGTTATTAATGGGTATGAATTTTTTTAAATAAAATTAATTAGTGTAGTTAATTAATGTGTAATTTGTGTCGGTACACTTCTCGTACATCGAGAATAAAATTTTACATTTGTTAATTTGTGATATATTCACTTTGCGTGGAGTTTTCAAACTATGAGGTACCGAAAACGCAAACGTCCTCGTCGGCTGCCGAACATCTGGTCGAAATGCGGCGATAAAAAAGCCGCTTGGTGCACGCCGTACGGCGTCGGCGTCGCGACGCGCTCTACTGCACATAGTAGTGACTAGGGGCACACTCAAGCACTTACCAACACACTTGGATATTCCAAAAATGCAACTGCAATGCGTACAAATTTTACCAATTTTTACAATTTCAACAATTACTGTAATTTTAACAAAAAAATAAATAAAACCAAACAACAACAATTTTTTTGTACGCGCTAATCGCGCTTGCACGCGCTAATCGCGCTTGTTCGCGCTTGTACGCGCTAATCACGCTTGCACGCGCTACTAAAAATTAATAATTTTTTTTGCATTTTATAAAATTTTATAATATCACATTCTAATCAAGTTATTTTAATCTGATCTGTTCATGTTCATCTGTTCATCTGGTCATGTTCATGTTCCAGATCTGTTCTATGCATTTTGTGCGACCGTCGCGTGTGTGCAGTGTGCACTTTCATCTCCAATTTGTGATGAAACCGATGCTGGGAAACTATCTCATCGTCGTCTGTTGGCGGCGAGGCGGTTGTCGGTCGTCGGTCGCGGCTATAAGTAAAACACTGATGGCGATGAGGCTAGTTCGCCGCCGCGCTGCATCCACGCCGCATGCATCTTCTGCGAATCGGCGACAGTTTTGTTCGCCCACTCATCTGCCCTGCTCTGCCCCACAGCAGCAAACACTCTAACGTGTTTATGTTCTAAACAAAAACAAAAAATTCCAAGATGACAACACACAACATAAATAAATTGTGTTAACGCAGATGAAACAAAATCCAAAATAAAAATTTTAAAAATGACCGCTGGATGACTAATAACGCTAGAAACGTTTCTGGTTTCACAACTCAATAAAAATTCACCTAGGGTTACAAAAAATTAGGGCATAAATCGACTTTTACAAAAGGGGAGTTAAAAAATTGCGTGTTACTTACCTAATACACAAAGTATGAGTCACATTTTATGGATTATACAGCGTGTTTTTGTGTTAATTGCGAATTAATTAATTTTATTTATTAAATTATTGTGTTATTAATATTAGTAAAGTGTAAAAAATTAAAGTTTCTATAGATTTTAATTCGCACCTTGCGAATAGAACACCGTTTGCTTCGTGTGATTCCGGCCGTTGTCGGTTGGAGCGCTTTCCGCGGAAAAGGATTTCCTCTCCCCCGTTTGGCGCGCGCGACGGCGGCTTTGGAGAGCTGGGAGCGAGCGCGCGCCTCAACGCCGCGTCAGTAGCGACCCGGTTGGTGTTACGTGTGTATGGGGGGTGGCTTTTTGCGTTCTCGAAATTACACGCGCGTGTATAGCCGCCCGAATCTAACTCAATCGCACTAAAACTTTTAAATTAAAAAAATGAACAAATAAATAAATATATAAATAAATACTTAGTGATAATAATAAATAAAATTAACCAAATATGAATTTGTTAGTTTATTTATAGTCAAACTGTTTGTGCAATAAATTGTTAAGCTGTTTGAAAGTTGTGTGCTTAAACTGGTGTTGAAATATTTAATAATTCACGAAACAAATAATTGTGTTGCGCATTGCTCCGATTTGCAGCGTATGCACGGATGCGCTGAATGTGTTGCTGAAGGATTAAAAGGATTTTGTGACGATGGCAAAAATGTTTAAATTTTGTGAAATGCGTGGTGTTTGTGGCGTGTTTTGCGTGCTTGCTGCATTTTTGAGTGTTGGCGTTCGAGCGCAGACTGGCAGTCCGGACGAGGAAGATTTACCCACAGGTAATATTTATTTGTTTGTTTGTTTTATTTTTATACAATTTGTTGAGTAACCAATGCAGCATTTACGCTAATTTTTTTTTAAATATTCGGATTGATCCCCAGTAATAATTCACAAATGAAATTAAATTAATTATAACTTGTATTCTGTTGAAATACATATTTATTTTTATGATAATTGAATAAATTCGAACGAACGACGACAAGTGAATAAAATAGAATGTTCTAGTTGAACTCGCGTAGCACAAAATTGCACACAATGCATCGTTTCGGCGACGCATGACAACAATTCAATGACAAATTAAAGACGCGATAAAAAGATATAAACACAAAAGATAAAAACGCTACACAGTTCTAACAAACAAATAGTTAGTATAAACGTACCAATTATTTTTGTATACTTTAATAAATTTTATTTTGCACACTAAAAATTTATAGTATAAAATTTAAATTAATTTAAATAATTTTATTATTATTATTTATTAAAATAAAAAGTTATACTGATTTTTGTTCAAAGATTACCTAAAAAATATATTTTTTTGCATTTTTTATTAATATTTTCAAAAATATTAAAATTATTTAGTTAAAATTTTTAGTATAATTTTATTAAGGATTAAAGAATATTGAGTAAAAATTTGATTAATTTTTATTAATTAGTTTTAAAGTTATGACGTATTGTTATTTTAGAGTTAGAAAACTTTCATAAATAATGGAAAGATTACACTTTGATATCTAAATAACTAGAACATTTTTAGAACAAAAATTTTAAAATCTGCTCCATAGTTTTATAAAATAATTAAACCTTTGTTTGGCAAAAATTTTGGTTGCGTTTGTCAACCATCAAGGTTCCGGGGAGATTCGAACTCCCGATCTCCTGTTTACTAGACAGGCGCTTTAACCAACTAAGCCACGGCGCCGATATGTTGCACTCTTTTTGTCAATGATATATCAATTTGCTGCACATGAATATAAGTAGTAAGATTTAAAATTGCTAGATGGCATTACCTATTCTGTCCTGGCCTCAAATATATCTTGTGAGTCTTGTGATTCTCAATATGCAAAACTACTAGTTATAACAACAAGCAATTCACCTGAAGTAATGCTGTGACCGCGCGCTTACAAGGCCTCTATCTCGAAGACGGTTCACTGTATAAAAATTTATTCTAAATAAAATTTGTAGAGGATGATGTATTCTACAATTTTGATAATAATTACAAATAGCAAAAAACCAATAGGAAACGATATAATTACAAAAAAGCGCAAAAATACAATTCTTGCGATTTTTGACATAAAAATTTAATAGTTGCACACAGCCCACAATATGTAGGTTTTGAGACAACATTTAGGGTGTCAAGTTACAAGTATTATCAAAAAATTTCAGCTGGGTACCTTAAATTCCGAAGTAAAAATACTAAAATTATATTTGGATTTATAAGGTAAAATGGTGAAATAAACAAAATTTAATTAATTTTTCTATGTTTAGTTAATTTATTCATAAGGTAGATATAACAACAAAGTTTTTGAATGTTTGTTCATTAAATTTGAACAATTAAAATTTTTATTTTAAATTTTACCGTCATTTTTGCGTGAATGTAGCAACGTTTTTCTTTAATTACGAAAAAAACTTAATTTTTTACGTAAAAAAAATAAAATATATGCAACCCTCAAATATATGTTAATATTTTTGAGTTAATAATTAAAACAGTATCAGAAATAATAATTAATATAGAAATTGGCATATAATAATTAAAATATCAATACAAAACTATCTATAAATTTTAAATAATTAACAATCACATTTTCCTATATTGTCTATTACGTTTCATAATTTTAATTAATAAATTGTAATAATTTTTATATTATGATGATGATGGATGATAAACATTATTATAAAATACAACTTTATCCCCACGAACAACATTCTACAAACAAACAAACATTTTATTAGTCATAAATAAATAATTGTATTTGTTTTGTTTTGTTTTACATTGTATTATTATATCTACAATGTACGATCCGGTTAATCATTTATTTACACTCATTTCACTCGGTCGTTATCCGTATTTTCATCCGTTCGGATCCGTTTAGCCGCCATTCATCGCGCCTCATCGCATACACAGCACGTTCCTCACTCACCACCACCACGACGAAAAACTCAACAAACACCACAAACCAGCACCACATTGTACACCCCTTTTTGTGTGCGGGGATGAAAACGCGCGGATTGCTTGTCACATTGTATCTCTCTGCACTGCCACCGGTTTATCGCGAAGGGGAAATGAAGTGTAGATGAAGAAAAATAGCAAAATAAGAAAGACGATTGTGATCCTCGCACTGTTGTGCCCATCTTTGTAAGTTGGGTTGCTTGCCAAGGCAAATACGGTGTGGACTGGTGTGGATTGGTGTGGACAACTCACTCTACTAGGAGTTATATTTGAGGTTAGGTTTTCGTAGGGGGCGAAGGGGAAAGACAAGCGCTAAGCCCACCCCGATACAGGCAGGAAATATCGCTAAGCTTTCTATTTATCTGGACGTTTCCACACCTCGCCGCAATTAGCCGCGGATTAACTTGGCTAGAAGCAGCGGATCCTGGCGAAGGATAATTGTGAAAAGGACTGGCGAAACATTTAGCAAAATATTTATTTTTTGTCAACAATTTGGTGATTACTTACAAACATTTGGTTTAGTTTATTGTGTTGACGCTAGGTGGCGCTAGGTGGTACTAAATTGTTTTTTTTTTTAATTATTGCTTATTTGATTTGTTTTTGTATAATTTTGTTGGACTTTACATTTGTTTGTGTACAACAAGTTTCAGTCAGTTGTAAATTCTTTAATTATGACTTTACGTCGCTGCCATCTGTCGCACGTCCGAAAACTCGCTCTCAACTTGTGCCAGACTCAACTCTCCACTCTCTCGTTTTTCCGGACTCTTGTATGCAGTCACAATATGGCCCAAAACTAAAATCTATAAACTCATAAACTCTGCTCACTTTTCACGGCTGTATGCGGGCGGAAAACAATAGGAAACTTCCGGGCATGTTGGCGCGCGTGATTTCCCACCCCAATTTTATTTGTTTACGCGTATGCATTTCAAAATTTTCAAATTTTCACACTTTACGTTCACGCCATGACCATCAAAAATAAAGACAAGAGGGTTTTCTCTTTAGTATTGTTGTGTTTTTTTGTCAACAAAAAATTTTTATTGACTACCCCCGACAGTAGCACGAATAAAGCGAGATATTTATCATAAAAATTTTACGTTTTTCGAGAGTCACGCGTGCGTAAAATGAACGATCATCACCTGAGCACTAAAAACAGGCCAGCGCCAGAAAAGAAACTTTAAGTCGTAACAACGAAAGCAAAAAATATCCGAAACATTAACCAAACATCAAGGCGGAAATAATGGCAGGCGGTGTATGTGAGGAACAAAGCGTTTGTTACGACACGCGGCGTGGAGTTATACTGAGAGATTTTTCCGGTTTTCCTTTTTGGCTTACGCGCGCCCAGGCTCACATTTCAGCACATCAACATCAACATCAAGGACATCAGCGTGAACGCGAATGGTGGCTGAACACATGAATGTGATGCAAAGCGCACGCGGGTATTTGCGAATCATATTTTTGTGCGCTGTTTTTCGGGGCGCGGGCGTAAATGCGAAAAGTTAGTTTCGGCGAGTTTTATGCGCTTCAGCACTTTCAGCGCATAAAATGCACGAAACAACGCGCTTAGATAAATTGGCTTGAAATAAATTCGTGATACTGATACATATGTTATGCACATTGTACATATATTCACAATTTATGTATAACTCGACAAAAAATTGCTGAAACATAACCTTAACATCTTTAAAACTTTAAACTCTCGCCTAAAAAATTTAATATTTGAATAACAGGTGATTAAATCATTAAAACCCTGCAGTTTTTAGCAACAATATAAAAAAACGTTTCTTTTATTTCAAATTTTTTTACTTATAGATATGTTTATGATATTTTTTGATAATGCACAACAATTTGAAGAAAACAACAGAAATCTTTAAGAAATTATAAGTTAAAACTAATTTTTTCCTATGTTTTTTGATACAAAAACATAAAAAACTCATATTTTTAATGATAATTTCAAAAAATTATTTAAGTAAAAGTTGTTCCTTTTAAACTGACCTACAATTTATTGCAAAAACATTTATTGATACATTGCACCAATTTTGTTAAATCTTCAAAAAACTATGAAAAACCAATGCTTAAAATTGTTTTTTTTCCTATGTTTTTTTAGATAAAATCATAAAAAACTTCTATTTTAACAATAATTTCACAAAATTATTAATGTCAAAGTTGTTCCTTATAAACTGACCTATAACTTAATGCAAAAACATTTTTTGATACAATGCACCAATTTTATTAAATCTTTAAAAAACTATGAAAAACCAAAGCTTAAAACTGTTTTGTTCCTATGTTTTTTTAGATAAAATCATAAAAAACTCTTATTTCTAATAAGAAATTCAAAAAATTATTTAGGTAAAAGTTGTTCCTTATAAACTAACCTACAGTTAACCTTAATTGAATTTTTGATTGCACGCCCCAGTTTTGTTAAAACCCCTAAACTCCTTGCAGAATTTCTGTAAAAAAGTATCATTCTTTTAATGTTTTTTGTTATAAAACTATAAAAAACTCTTATTTATAATTATAAAATCAAAAAATAACTAATTAAATATTATTAAGAATAACATAACAAACAAAAAATCGGAATACAATTTCATGTTAACCCTTACCAGTTTTACATAAAATTTAAAAAAGTAAAAATAATTACAATAAAAATAAAACTTTCCACATGATTTTTCTTCTAAAACCATTGTTTTGCGATTAACATTAAGTAACTTAAGTAAAGCACTTTGCAGCAAACAATAGTTTAATTCACGCTTAAAATCGTGCAGAAGCAGTGACACAAAAAGCGCTTTGCTTTAACAAAATAAAACGTTTCGAAAACGCCGCGTCGATACAGCGTGCGCGCACATTTTCAACTTTTGTTTTCAACTTCCGCCAGAGCTTTCAAAGGGCTACGCCGGAACCAGGACTAGGCCTACCACTTTGTCAGTCAGAAACTTTATGTGTTGTATGTAGTAAATGGCGGACTTGCAATAGTAGCAATTCGCGTAGGTGGTGTTTGTGCTGGTGAGAGTGTGTGGGACGCACGTACAAGTTCATCAAATTTAATCCTTGTTTCACAACTTTCACCCTCGATGCGCCTTAATCCGCGTGTCGGAATTGAAAACCGAACGAGGGCTTTTCGGTATTAGAGCGGTACACACATCATGCACACACACGCACACCCACCCACGCACGCTTTAACATGTTTTAAAACACAAATACTCACGTGGGCATAGTTTAAACAAGATACTAAACGTTTACGTAATTTGTTTCTAATATATTGAGTTTAGAAAGTTAAATTCATGCCGATATTAAAATATAATTTTTTTGTTGCGGTAGATGGCGTTACTATACAAAAAATGACTTTATATTAAGTTTTTAAATTTTGTAAGTTGTGATTGCTTTACAAAATTTGTTATAACTTATTATTGGCAAATGCAAATAATTTAAAATTATAGTATTACAATCTTATATAGTGTAATAATAATTGTGCAAAATATAAATTGTGTACGGTTATTAAATAAAAAGTTATTAAATGTTAAACTTTGGATATTAAATTTTTTAGTTTTGTAATTTTTATTTTTTAGTCATTAAAAGTTTAATAACTTTCTTGTTTATTAAAATAACGTTTTCAAATTTTTTATACACATTTTTAGTTAACGTCTTAAACTACACCTAGAACTTTATTTAATTAAACAAATTATTTTTTAAGTTATCATTTTTTAAAGTTAACATTTTAAATTTTTTGGTCTACAAAATTTTTTATAAACTAAATTGTTAATAACTTTTTAATTAATATTTTAAACAAAATAAAATTTTGGAAATTTATTTATTGTTAACCTATTAAGATACTTACAAAATTTTGTTTAATTTGAACAAATAGTTTTAAAGTTATAAGGGTTTGAACTTCAAAGTTACAAAATACAAAAATAAAAAAAAAATTATACGTTTGGTAATTAAAAACAATTAATTTCTTGTAAATAATCAATCTTAAAAAATTAACTATTACTATATTAACATTATTTATAAATTTAATTTAAATTTTACTCAAATTAATTTTTTTGTCTTTGAACACACTGTATGTTCATAAATCAAACTTGAAAATCTTAAAATTTGCAACACTTTAGAGCAAATCGGTAACAAATTAAACGAGACATATGTGTCCCGTTCTCTCCGCATTATCAACCCTCAACCGCAAACCACCCCTCACTACAACCCTGACTACCAACCCCAAAATCTTAACTTACGGATATAATCAAAGCTGAACGTTCGCTATATATCTAATGTTAGTGTAAGGCAGTGTCGCATCGAATAAAATATATTATTGGATTTTCGTTAATTGGATAAACTTAGTTTTCGTTAATTAACCCAACGAGAAGGAAGACAGAGGTCTGCAACGTTCATGGATGCGACGTTGGTAATCTGAACCCGTTTCAAGTGTGAGCAAAACATTAGTTTATTGATTTATGACAACATTATTAAATTATTAACGTCATAACTTATTCAAAACACCAATAATTTATTTACCGAGCTCATTGCTTTGTTGTCACATCATAATAAAATCAATTCGGTAATTTTATTTGTTGGAATATACATTTTTTTTTACTCCATACACGCATCAATTATTATTTATATAAACGTCACGGTAAAATTATATTTTCACAAAATATTTCCATATTTATTCACGCAGAAAAATTGAAACCGCAAATAATTGTGCTCGCATTGTTTGCTTTTATGTTGTGTTTTCATTTTTATTTTATTTGTTTTTATTTTTTTTTAAATCCGTCAATTAACAGCGCGGGTATGTGCGTTTAAAGTTTTTGTTTGGTAGTGGTGGGGGTATAGGTGGCGCTGATGGAACGCGTCAATGTCAATTACACGCCATCTATGCAACGCGTAAAAACTTTAAACGTCGATATCTTCGGTTTATATTGATGGATTTTAAAAATAAAAAGTTTATAATTTGTGTTTTTGTATGTAGATTTGTACTAATGTTATAAAAGTTGTGATTTATTTTTTGTTTTTTTATTGTTTGCGTAATTGGTTTTAAATGCAAAAATATTTGATTCCCAGAAGATAAACCGTTCAAAAATCGAACAAAAAGTAATCAAATTGTCCCTGTTGTACAATACAAGCGGTATGCAGGACGATAGTCGTCAGAAAAAATGCAATCAGTTCGCAAATGATGCAGCCCATTGTGTTTTTTTAATTACAATTCGATTTTTGGCAATTTTCATAGACACAACGCACGATATTGACATAGAAACAAAAAAACACTCTACACAATGTTATCTTTTTATTGTACAAAGTTTAACCTTTTTTGCTTTGTTATAATATTTTGTTAATTTTTTATTAATTTTTTAATTGAGTTAAGCATGAAGTGTGAAAGTAAACAAATCAAAAATTACCGAATCGAGGAAAACAAATTGTGTTTGTTCTGAGCTTTCTGGTCTTCTGTTTGGGGTGCAGCCTGTTGTGTTCATATCCGTCAAATGGGGGCGGTGCGCTGAGAGGGTGTGCGAAAATCGGTGGCATGGGGTTTATCGACGCTTCGACTGTTCAATTATTTGCGAAAATTCAATTTTATTTGTGCGTTTAAACAAACAATGCGACGCGCCATGCTGTGCCGCGTGGGTGTGGGTGTAGGGAGGGCGGAATTTAATCATTGCCATATTTGTCGACGCGCGTCATTATCGTCATTATTACTTTTTGTGTTTGCGCGTTTCGGACTTGGCGTGCTCGCATTTGATGCAATTCGATTTTATTTGCATGACAAGCAATTATCGAATGGATTTGCACCCTTTTGGAAATTTTTAAAATAAAATTTTACCAATTTATTATTATATAAATAAATTAATTTGTTGTTAATTAAATTATCATTTTTTTTATTTTAAATTAAATTTTAATTTGGACTAACACGAAATAAATGAAAAAGTTAAAATCTTTAATTTTAAATTTTAGAAAACAGGGTGGTTGTATCAAATATTTTATTTAATATCTGATAAGTAGTTAATTAGATATAATTTTTATTGTAAAGATTTATTTGTTATTCTTATTTAAAATGGGAGTTTTCTTTAGATTAAAAAAAATTTTTTGAAATTTTAATTTTGATTTTTGTTATATTTTTGAAATTTACACAAAACTGGTTGGTTCTACCAAAAAAAGTTACAGAAATAAATTGTAGGAAATTAAATTCTCTAGAACTTTTATTTAGATCATTTTTTAAATATTTTAATAAACAACCATACTTTTTTGCGTATTTCTAAAAAATTAAATCAAAAAAATTGTAAAAATTCAAACTATTTTTTTCGATTTGCACTCAAACCAATAATTTCAAAGCAATACTTTATAAATTGATGGTTTTTATACGTTGTGAAATTCCGTGTGTTGATAACCCAATCGACTATTCATAACGCAATGTTTTTTGTTAAAAAATTCCAAACATTTCCTATGTTTTGTTGCCGCATTTTTGCGCCACAATAGAAAACCAAAGCCAAAAGCATACAAAACATGTTGATTTTTTTAGTTTCATGCAAAATTTATCCTCAACCATCGAAACATCACGCAAAACTGTTGAAACTAAAAATTTGACTAACAAATCACGAAATAAATATTTATTGTTCCAATATTTTCGACGCTCTAATTAAAAATAAATCAATCGGTAGTTAATCGAAGTAAAACCTTGGAATTGCAATTTGTAATTCACACAAGTAATTCTTCAAGTTAGTTACGTTTTACAAATTGTGTGTTTTGTTGTTAGAATTACCGACTTGTACATTGTGGATAGTGGTGGGTTTGTTGGTGTGTGAAGGAAGCGTCAGAACGCTGGAAGCAATTTTCAATCAAAAGACACTCGAGACGAGGCTTGGCATGGCGCACTATGTGGGTGTCGAAAGCCGTCTGTCTGTCCACCATCCACTATAGTAGTGCCAATATCCTTGCAGTCCTAGCACCCTTAGCCTCCACGTTGTTGTAGAACCAAAGCGTACCGGATATAGAGTTTAACGGACCACTGTGAAATTTGAAACGAAACAGAGTAGAACACAACAACTCAACAATACATTGCAATACAAATTGATATACCATGTGTTTAAAATTCTGTTGATTTAAAAACCAACAAATTTTGTACTAATTTTTTTTATTTTGTTGTTGTACTTTTGTAATTAATTTATTATTTACTTAGAACAAATACTTGTTGACTATAAATTTATATTAGTATTGTTTTACTCAGTGTTTCTTGGGAGTTTGAACGCAATGGTTTGAGGAATTGAGGGTTTTCTTGGTATTGCAACGCAGTTGAAATCAGCACGCATTGAATAATGCAAAAGGAATCTGCAATCCATTTGCTTCACTTCTTCTTCGTTCATTCTCAGCCATCCGTTGCCATCGGTTACCATTCGTTACTGTACTACGTTACAATTCGTTGTTATCCATCGTTTTGTATTGTTGTGTTTAATACTAGCTGTTACACAATATATAAATTTAAAAATTTAGATTTTTTACAAAAAATTTAGTATTTTAATTTTTAAGGGTTAAATTAAGGGTTGTTGTTAGGGGTTAATAATATTATGCAGTAGGTAGTAATGTAGAAATGTATTTACAATTTTTATTTTTAAAATCGACCGGGTAGTTGTTGAGATATTTAAGTTTAAAGTTTATTAGTGCAACGTTGCGTTTTTGGTAGGTGGCGGTAGTGCGCGTGGAAGTTACGACGTTGCCATTTACAACTAAAACTTTAAACTTAAATATCTCAGCTTCTAATTGGCCGATTTAAAAAATAAAAAAATTGAATTAAAGTATTTTGTTATTGACAATCGTTAATAATAAATTTAATGAGAAATATTAAGAAATTTATAGAACAAAACTTGTTTTAGTTAGTTTATGAGTTTTTAAGATTATAAATTGACTTTAGTTTAGTTCAGTTATAATTTTCGGCAGTCAAGTTACTTTCTAGTTTTTAATTCGCCATAGAACGAGTTTAAAACGTCCGGAATGCGCATTAGAGTAGAGGTCGGACGGTCGAAAATGGGAAATTGCGGGTCCTCCGACGAGGTTAATAACTGTGACGTTTTTGCGGTTGGCGCAGAATCGGCGCTTCGGCTTCCGCAGTCCGCAGCATCGCGCCGACGATTCAACACTCCACTCCACACTCTCGTCGTCCTGCTGTGTTCCTTCCGGTTCGAACCAGTTATCCCTGACAGAGCTTGAAAGTCCAACACCAAAAGCTTTAACAGTCATTTGCAAACGGTGCAATTTTCACACAAACAAAAAATCACAAAAATTTAACGATAAAACATTTGCCAATTAAACTCCATAACAATATTTAAAAAAAAAATTATAATCAGTCTGGAAAGTTTTTACATTGTAAAAATAATTTAAGTAATAAATAATTTTTATAAAAAATAAGAGTTATGAGTTATTTTTTTTTATTGTTTTATCGTTATGTTAATGAAATACGCACTAAATTTTCGGTCGTTATTAATTCTTTAGTATTTGACTTAATTATTTTGGTTCATGCCGAATAAATATTCATGACATTAAGGGCAATAAAGTAAATGCAAAGTAATCAGAACACACGTAACACGATGTAATAATAATAAGCAGCACAAGACGATGAAAAAACACATTACGAGTTACAAACTAAAAGCTACAAGTAACAAGAAAGTCTGCTAATAGATTCTACATTATTTACCAACACAAATATGTAATTAGTAATTAGATTGCTAATTACGTTCTACGTGTAATTATACTTTGACTTTTACATGCCAGACATGTATTTATTAATTTGTAAACAATATTGATTACTAGTTCAGAAACAAAAACCTACTGAGTGGTTTTTACAACTAAAAACAAAAAATTACGTTTATTTAAAGCACTTATTAAATTAACAACTAAAAAATTTAATTATTATATTTTTCATAATTAAAATCGGTCAATTAGAAGCTGAGATATTAAAGTTTTAAGTTTTTGGTTTGGTCTGGCAACGTCGTAACATCCCGGCGCACTACCGCCACCTAGCAGTAATGCAACGTTGCATATTCAAACTTTAAACTTAAATATCTCGAGTTTAAATTGACGGATTTTAAAAATTAAAATTAATAAATTTATGTTATTTTATCTACTTTTTTAATACACAAAAATAATTTAATAATAAACAGAAGTGAACTTTTTCTAGAAAATGTTTGTAATTTTTGTTATTACATTACAATTATAAATGTTTAGTATTTTTCGTATGCAAATTCTTTTAGTGTAGTATACGCTTGTGATTTTAATGAAATGTAAAAATGCGCGCGAGATGTGAAAATGGCGAAACGTATTAATTGCCCTCGTGCGCATGTCCAGCCCAAGCGCTGGATTCTATTCGGCGTTTCGCGTGCTTCGTTTGCCTGTTCGCATTTAAATCATGTAAAAATATTCAAATTACTTTTATTATGCTGCCTTCGACCACACACACCCACTAATACTAACACACACGACACATAATATCGTAATGCGTATGAAATTATAAACGAGCGCGTTGTGTTTTTAAATATTCCTATTTGGTTTAATGTCAGCTCAGGCAAAGCGTGCCACATAATAGTCGCAAGTCGAAGTATCAAAAGGGGTGAAATGTAGGACACTGGCACATGCTTGAAATAGTACTGAATTAATATTATTTTATTACTTTTACGTTGAGAAATTAAAACCTATTTTATTTTCTTGTTTTTATTTTATTTGTAAGTAAGGGATGTTAATTCCGGGTAGAAAGTATTTTGAATTTTTTAAATCCGTCAATTACATGCTAAGATATTGAAGTTTAAAAGTTTTGGTAGGTTTGGCAACGTCGTAACTTTTGTGAGCGCTGCTGCCATCTGTGTAAAATGCAACGTTGCATTTTTTTAACTTTAAACCTTAATATCTTCGGTCCTAATCGGTCGATTGCAAAAATTTAAACTGCGTTAACAAATTATTTTCAGTGTCTAAGTTTGTGCTACCCTTATTAATGATAAAAAAAATTTCAACCCTTAAATATAAAAAAAAATAAAAAAAAAATTGTATATTTTTTAAAAAATTTAGTGTAGTCGTAATTTCATTGTTTAGTCGAGTTTGCTCGTCCGGAAGTTACGACCCTAAGTGTATTTAAACGGATAATTCGCTTCTTTATTTTAATAGCATTCCATATAAAGATCTCTGTGTAGAAATGCATTCCAACTCTAATATCCACCACTTTTTGCTCTTATTCCGTTAAACTCAACTCAACTGTTCAACAACACCCTTATATACGTTTGAGTTTCTTAAGGTTTTATTCCGTTATCTGCATCCAGGATGAAAAACACCTCAATGGCTCAGTGTTGCCGCAAAGAGAAATAAAGTTGCAAGTCTCCACCGCCCACTTAATTTCGCAATTTCCGAGCGCCCGCCATAATAAACCTTTCGCGCGTATACGAATATAATGCCTCCATACTAAATACTAAAGCGCTAAAAATTCATCTGAACATAATGTCGGTTAATGTTTGTCCAAAGTACAGCAGTGAAACGCTGAAGCCTTGGACGCTTAACGTTTTACTTTATAGACTTTTCTTTTTCATCTACCAGTCAATTTTTTTGAACGCCCCCCAAAAAATAATTAATATTCTTTTATACACAACATTAACAAGTTGTTGTAGACGGTTTTTGTGGTGTTGTTTGGTATGAATGAAAATACATAATCTTTTAATCCAGACGTTAATTGTATTTTAACAGCTTTAGTCTCAAATGGGTTCAAACAAAAACCAGTTAAACAATTGAATAATAATTGAGTTTGTATTGTTTGTGGCAGACGTGGAAAAAATTGGGACAAAAACAAAAACATATATTTTGTTTTACCATTTATGTTTTCTGAGACAACAATAACAGATACATATGTGAGGAGATTAAAAGATTAAATTGTTAAAAGGTAAAACCATTAGGTATAAATGAACAGATAGGAATAACATAAATCTATTAAAATTTGTTAGGAAAATAATGATAATATTAAATAGTTGTTTAACAAAAAATAAAAATAATAAAACAATAACACCAACAGTTATGATTTTTTTTCCAAATATAAATAATTGTCATGTAGGAATTTTTTATGCAAAAAACAAATTCTTGATTTTTTGTTTGTATTTTCTTACTGACGTTATAATGGATTTTTAATGTCTTCACTAATACAACAACATGTGATGCATGATTTACGCTTACAGAACAAAATTTCCTAAAGGGTCATTACATTAAAAAAAAATCAATTAGTAAAGTTATTAAATATGTCGGTGATTTGTGGTACTTTTTTGTTAGTATAAATTAAGGGTTTCAAATAGTTAAATATAAATTTTTTATTTTCAAAATCCACCAATTAGAACGTGAAATATTTAAGTTTAAAGTTCTAACTGTAAATGGCAACGTCGTAACTTACGCGCTCACTAACGCCACCTACGTTCCAAGCAGCAACGTCGCGAAAACTTTAAACTTAAATATCTCAAGTTTGAATCACCGGATTTTCAAAATTTAAAAAATTTATAATTTCTTAGTAATATCTTAAAATTATTATCTCTTCAAAATGATAATTAATTAAATCCTAAACCCTAAAATGTAATAATAAAAAGTCACATTTCTAATTTAACATCAATTATTAACTTGTAATGACAAATAAATCTTTTACAGTCAACAAACATACAGTGTGTCTACAAAAACTTCTAAAAAACAAACGTAACATAACTTACAACCCTTACGTTGTAATTAACTAGAGAAACACATTGTACATTGGTCATAAACCAAAAAGAAGTTTATCAAGGTAAAAAGTTAAGAACGTTAAGAACGTTAAGCACGTTAAGCACGACTCCCCAACTCTCAGACGTCTTAGTAAATGTTAGGGGGTGGTGAGAAAAACCATAGGCATCTACCCTAAAAGTAGGTGTCGGTACGAGGACGTTTATCATCGGACAATGCTGCAGGCTGGTTTTCGGGGTAGCAAACTCGAAAAAAAAAACTTGGGGCCAACCCGGGGGACATTTATTTTCTTATATTGTTGTAATAAAGGAGCGCGTAATTCGAAACTACCACACTAATACGGCGAGGCGTGCCGGCGTATAACCGAGGTTATGAGAGTTATAAGACTCGCAAGCGGTGGGGGGCTAGAAGACGCAAGGAGGAAGGGGTGTAAGGGGTGTTGTAATGACTTGGCCCGGAAATAAATCACGTGCGATATGAAATATTGCCATGGCGCTATTACAAGCCAAACTGGAGCGAACCGGAGAAAAATGCTCAGGGTAAAAGTAAGAAAATGGCGGATTTTGGAAATACGGGCACAATGAAGTTAAACATAAAGTAAAACCGTATTAAAATATTATTGGTTGTTATTTATTATTTTTTTTTATTTAATAAGTAAAAATGCCATAAAAGTATTTTGGGTTGCCTAGATAAAAATAGCTAATAGCTATTGTCATGGGAGTTGTATAAATAATTTGTACATTTTGTATAATTTGTTGGACACGTGTCAGTGCAGGTGTTTGCCAACAAAGGAAATTATCACTTTAGATGCGTTATCACATTTATTAATTAACAATTAATCCAAAAACGTGTACCGCACGCACGTTGTTATCTATCGTGCGTCATGAAAGACACAATATGAAGGGTATTAGTAGCTGGTGCAAAAGGGGATGTTATGTGCGGTGTGTTCTGAGCGCGCTTTTTGACATTTGGAAATAAATTGTGTATATAACACGCGTGGGTGAACGCGGATTGGATTGACTAGTAGCTGGGCGATGATATCGGTTCGATCATAACCTGCCTGTCATTGAATATTTTATGCGCGTGCGTTTTGTAAACAGGTGTTAATTAAAAGGAAAATTGTGTTCGCGCCAATATCAAATGCGCGCCATTAACGCGATTAAACTATAATTACGACCGCCTCGCGAGCATAAAGCGAAAATGCAACCGCACAAAGAGACGCTACCACCGCCGACACCAAACCCAACCGCCGCACGAAGTAATTATTTACTCATATTCATTTCAATGAATGCATTATATATCAACGTTGCACATGTCACTATCTATCATAAACAATTTGTGTCTATTGCATTATAAATTGTGTTTTTTCTTCGAATTTCTTTTTGACGTTTTTTTTTTAATTATTAATTTTATAAAAGTCTTTGTTAACGTTGTGGACAACAATTGCGTTTGTTGGCAACAATTGCTAGGAGTTTTTTAATTAAAATCGGTCGACCGTATACGCCAAACAAACGCGCGGATGACAAAAAAGTGTGCGTTTTAATTTCTTCATGTTTTTTTTACGTATATTTTTTTTATCAAAGCATTAGTGTGAAGTCAACGCTTTTTGCACGATTTAACAACAAACACGTATGGTATATAAATATAACAGGAATTTATATACCAAAAAAAAAATTAATAAAAGTTAAAATTAAAAATTCTATTTATTGTTTTTTTTACTTTTTTTAATATTTTCAAGGTGTAACAAATCATAATAATCATAATATTTTTTTTATTTTTGAAATCGGTCAATTAGGAGCTGAGATATTCAAGTTTAAATGTTTAGTTGTAAATGGCAACGTCGTAACTTTGACGCGCACTACTGCCACCTATGTTAGTGCTTGCAACGTTGCAAAAACTTTAAACTTAAATAACTTAAGTTCTACTGAACGGATTTCACAAATAAAAAAACTGTTAATCATAAAAACATTAATTTAACTATAATATTAATATAAATATTTAAAAATCTAATTTATTTTTAAAATTATTTTGATAAAAATCAATGTTTTTCCTTATAACAAATGACATTAAATCTGTATTTATGTATTTGTTGTTTTTGTCTGTTTATTTATGTTTTGTATTTGTATTGTGACATTTATTGTCGTCCATTCATTAGTGAGTTTTATATGAGTGACCGCAAAATAGCGACCAGACATCAATTTTTCAACGCCACGGTGCGCTTGATTGTCACATACTTCGGACATGCTTATTTACTTATTAGTTGTCCGATGGTTTGCCCACAGAGTCTCGTCAATCGTGCCAGCGTGTTTATTTGATATTTATGACTCTGTATTCCCCTCTCACAACCCCATACTCCATACACTAACAATAAGTGTGTGATAGAAAACTCCCAATCCTCCAGCCAGTTGAAAACTTCCATGTGAATGAAGTTTTCCAGCGAATGAAATGAAAAGCGAGCGAGCACTAATTTGAAACATCGATTTATCAACTTTTTTCTATTCAGCTCATCTTTCAAAGTCCGGTGTAATTTTAAATATTAATACGCAGAGGTTCACTTTGATCAGAAAAAAATTTAATCATAATTCTATAATGTATTAATTTATTTTTATTTCTGTTGCAGGTATGTTAACCAGTGATTTAAATTAATTGGATATTTATATTTATAAAGGGTAACTATTACTTATTCATAGATGGTATTGTTTGTTTTTTCTTATTGTTGTATTTGTGTTTGTTGTGCAAAGAAAACTAGTGTTTTATAGGTATGTGTCAATGAAATTAATTAAAAACGGGGTTGTTTTCTTTGCGTTTTGAAAATCGTTAATTGCTCGCGCAATGGCGCAATAATTAGCGTCGCGTTTTATCGGGATTGGTATTCCTTTGGTGGTCGTTTTCCAGCGACGAAATGTTACATCGTCGTCGGTTGCCGCCACTACCGCCGTCGCCGCTACCGCCGCCAGCCAATAAACCAACCTAAGCGCAGTTTTATTCAAGTGCTATTAATTTATATTTAATTACGATGGCGTGCTTTGTATTACAAAATTAAAATTGAAATTTTTTTTAATCATACCAAGAATAGTTAAAAATTCTATTAATAATTTTTCTTAATTAATTCAAGTTAACTGTAATTTTTTACAATTTTTATTTTTAAAATCGGTCAATAAAAACCAGAAATATTTAAGTTTAAAGTTTTAGTTGTAAATGGCAACGTCGTAACTTTGACGCGCACTACTGCCACCTATGTTAGAGCTTGCAACGTTGCAAAAACGTTAAACTTAAATAACTCTGGTTCTAATCAACCGATTTGAAAAATTAAAAGTTTATTCATTTAATTTTTCTTTAATTCTTTGGAATTAAATTATTATTTTAAGTAATAGTAATTAACGTACTATTTATTTTGAAAATTTTACAAATTACTAATTTTGAGTATGCAAATCACGACTGAAATTAACTTTTAAGCATGGATATCGTGCTTGCAAAATTTACGTGTGTACAAAAACTTTTAGTCGAGTACCCGTTTAACATTGCATGGCTTGATGTGGGACATAATGAGCTTAGAGCTTTTTAA
>JARJDS010004159.1:0-10093 GCA_030264155.1 Atheta pasadenae
CAGTTATATTGTTGGTGGTGGTGTGAGATGGCAGCAGTTACCATGCATTCGTGTCATTTGGCGAATTTTCAGATGGGCGATTTGGCAATATGTACATAGCAAAAATTAAACTCTGAATAAACAACGATCGTGATGTGTGACTGCGACATGTCTCGATATGATACATCCCTCTTGCAAAGCGAAACAAATCGGAGCAGAACAAATGAACGTCGAAAAAGTAAACAGAAACATTTCGATTCGCATTCCACAAAAAATGAATGCGATGGGTTTAATCTGTACACATCTGCCCACACATCTAGCTCCAGCTCTTGTTTGCCGCCCCCACGTCACTCAGGGCGCGTAATACGCATTATCAACACATCATGCGTTTACGTCATTCTCGCGCGTTAATGTTGTCGTTGCCGCGAACTGTCATTCTCGCTTTTGGTGGCATTTTGTTTTGCCCTATTGTGTGCCCCGCGCACCCGTTTGTTTACATGTTTTCTTTGCATTTTACATTTTCGGGCGGCGTTTTTGTTTGCACCGCGAATCGGCGCTATGTTTGCGTTTCTTCTTTGGTCGTACGCAACACGTACTGATGGTACGCACATTCCGAGAACGGACGTGCGAGCGCGTTTAGCGTGCGGCGATTTTCGGCACGTGGCACAGCAAAGCAGAGCCGCTCCCAAGGCCCGCAGCTGGGGGCAATTGTTGCGTTTTGCGTTTTTGACTCTCGCGATGTGAATGTGGCGATTTCATAACCGAGTTCGCAACGCGTGGGTGCGGATGCGAATAAATCAATAGTTTTTAGCGGTGGTTGCGTTTAACAAAGACATAAGATAGAGTAACGAGAACGTGGGTACTTTTGCATTCTTTCGCATAAGCACCTTGGCGGGCATCCCTATGCTGGTGTGCGTCGTGCGTAAGCACTTGTATAAGGACTTGTTACTCGTTCAATTCGCATCAGGCACGTGCCGTCAGTTTTCATCTTGTTTTCCTTTTTTTCGCTATTCTCACTCGCGCATCAATCTTTCCCGCTCACCGTTTTCCTTCCCCGTTCGTTGTCATTGTTTTTAGGATTTTTTCAATTTCTTATTCCGCGGCATCGTTCTATCATTATTAAAATTGATTAAAATAATTGACAAAAAAATATCGTTAAAAAACTACTTTTTAATTAATGTTTTAATTACTAATCATTCATAATTATTTACTAATTAAAATATTAAACGCTGCTATTTTTAAATTCATTCGAAATTGTGGTTTTGAACACTAGAAATCTAGCTGTTTACTCGAGCATGTTTGGCAGTACACGAAAAGGAAACGCAAAGGAAAGTAAGGAATCCTCCTGGAGGAGTTTTACGACGACGAGCAGGAGATGAAAATGGAAATATTATATAAATAGCGCACGGTATGGCAAACAACAAACAAGCTTACGCGAAGAACGCGCGGGGGTGCTTGCCTAACAGTGCAGGATTGAACGGGAGTAGCGCGTGAGGATCGAACGTGAAAAATGGGGAACGTTGAAGCGCGAACAAAGAGCGCGCAACGAAGAACGAGCCGCGGGGAGTGCGCGGAATGAGGGAAATTTTAATACACTTAGTTATAAAATTTCAGCCTACCGCCATCCAAGCCAGGAGTGCGAGGAAATAAAGGACGCGAAAGAACCTGGCGACGACCTGGAATCCGGGAATCGTAAAATTGAATTAAGCATAAAGTTACGTGCTTATTACATTTTTTAATAATATTCCTGTGTCAACTCAAACGTTTTTTTTTGTTTAACTTAAATTTATTCTTACAATGTCGTAGTTGTGTCAGTGTAGTTAGAGCTATCACTACAAAGGATTATTCTGAATGAACTAAACTAAAATCGAAAATTTTCCATGAATCCATGAATAACCCTAATAAAGTAACAGTCATCGTTTGCGCTACTGCTCATGCGCACTACGCTGAATACATTCAGTAAATAAAGTGGTAAGTAAGTAGCACGCGTGGTTCGATTTGTCTTGATACATTCCGTGTGTCCTGTCTGCTGCCAAAGTTGCAACTCGCAGGCTGAATCTAGGTCAACGACGAAATGCACCATCACGCCTCAAATGCAACCCATCAACCGACCACCGCATCCTATTCATTCGATGTGAAAGAAACGAGAAACAAAAAACAAGTCCGCGACCAAACGATGGCAGTGGGAATTAACGCGAAAAGGAAAGACGCGAAGCACAGCAATAGCAGTGAGCAGCGAGGCTAAAAAAAGCGCTTAGCAACAAGAACAAGCATCTCGCGCGTTAACTAAGCACAAAAGCCACAGCTCACTATACTGCTGCACATTGCAGAAATAAAACCGCAAAGGAAGCGCTTGAAAGTACAACTTTTATGATGCAATACGTAAATTCAATGGGTAGTTCAGCTTAAAATAAACTCAACGTTTATGAGAACATTGGTACGCAGAACCAAATAAGCCCTTATTAAAACAGGGTGACATCTATGTGACCCTGCGCAAAGATACATACTATTCATTACGCGGCTTATTAGCCTGGCAAACGTGCAAATAAAACGCATCAAGCTTTTATTGATTGAAATGTTTTTTGTGGTGTTGGACGCCGCCCTCCGGCCATGGTTGCTATTTATTATCCAATTGAATACAAAAACCGTTATCTTCGACTGCGATATACACGCTGTAATGTGCTAACTTTCTCTCAAATTTGCAAATAAAGAAAGAAAAAAATGAACTCGAAACGTGGCCACACATGCCGGGGCTGCACTTGCGGTTTGCAGGTTTTTATTTTTATTTATTTTTTTAGCTTAGCGCATTTGCAACCATATTTAACGTTGTGGTGAGTGGAAGAAGCACAGCAATAAGAAAGAACAAAGACAAAATACACAAGGAGTCAATTGGTGCGCTAGATGGAACTTTCCAATTTGATTGTTTCTCAGGCGTACAAATAAACGGAACTTGAAGCTTTTGCGCTACTGCTCATGCGTACTAGCCACCACAACAAATAAAAGAAACCACTACCATTTGTAATAGCATTAATTATTTTATTAATATTTAAAATATTCAACTATGTTTATAATATAGAAGGTGTCTCTTGAAAACAACAAAAATGATAAGAACATACTAACAAATATAAAATTCCTTACAAATTGCTGTCCAAAGAAAGCAAAGGAACATTCGAACACTGCAATATCTGTAAATTGTAATCTCCATAAGCATATAATATATAATATGCGCAATCGGAATAAATTTTATATGGATGATCCTCATCCTAGTTTTTTCTTCCTCCATATTCTTCCACTTCATGATTTATTAAACGCACCTTACTATTTGACCTACGTTTGATTTCACTTGTTTCGTTTTCAGAAACATCTCATCATAACTCATAACATTATAACGTAACATTTTATGCCGTAAATTCAATAATTGCATATTCGTATTTACATTGTTACAGTTTAATTCATAGTTATATCAGCATCACATTAGTCATTTGTTTCTTATTTCGATAGGTTGTATCGGTGTCATGCATACGTGGAGTAATTGATATAATTTATTATTATCGATACACAAAATCTAAATGTTCAATGTTGATGCTGTTGTTGTATTTACAAATCGTGAATGGAAATCATCTTCAAATACATCATCAGTAAATCTGTTTGTTTTAGTTGTACGAAGCGTTAAATATTGTAATTGCTGGAAATAATGTTGTCATTATTGCACATGTGTAGCAATCCTTTCATTATCACAGTTTTTTAATACACCATGAGACTGTAAATGCAATTTTCAACAATAATAAATGGACATTGGTTATCAACATGACCATAACTTAACTTAGAAATGTGTGTTGAGCAGGAAAATGATTAAACTTGTCTTCTCATTGTTCTGTCTTTTCAATTAGCGAGTACATAAGTTGACTTGACACTTAATTTCGGCTCGTTGAGTTTTGAAGGACGGCATAATATAAACTACCCGTACGTAAGCAAGCTCACAAATAAATAGTCGAACTTTAATCCCCCAGTCAAGCGCAGTTTAAACATGAATTAATACAACCTTTCGTTAGAGGTTTGATTTGTACAGGTTGCCTAATATTAGCATTAATGAATATTGTAGTAATATTGTACGAAGAAGCGCTAGGTTGATAAAAATGATTCCAAATATGTGCCAATCTCTACCCGGCGGTTAGCTTTGTGTGTCTCGAGTAGAAGTTGGCCAAGCACCTCGTTTTCTTAATATCTATCTAATATATTTATCAGTTATATCAGTTAAGTACACGTAATTAGTTTGTCAATCAATGTGTATGTGTATGCATGCATTCATCGATGTAATTCACGTCAATTTCAACTTTAAGTCTGTCCGAATCAATGTAATATGCTCGGTAATAATATAATATAATTTAATAACAAATGTCTCTAGCTAAAATTTCAAGTAATAAAAATATTTACATTTCCTTTGTTGCTTTGTTCATTTGTTTTTCATTTTAATATATGACTAATAGTAATCTTTGTTTGTACATTCACTTAGGTTTTAGGTGTGTAGAGCGCACGTGTGGTAGCGTCGATTTCATGTTATCCTTGATGGTTGGCCTGATGGTACCTGATGGTACCCTCGCTAGTATTTCTACGGTTTCTCTTTTCGAGCTTTGCGCGCATTAGTCGTGTGTGTCAAGGTGTGTCCTTTTCGCACCTGCCGTTGTTCTCGCGTTGCTGCCACAGCACGCTAAGTTTCGAGTGTTTGCGTTTTTGATTTTCGATGAGAAGTAGCCAATAAATTAACCGCGAAGACATTCGCAAATATCATAAAATAATTGCAAGAACGCGTCGATTTTGTGGGCCGCTGCGAAGGTTCGGATGCAAGGCGCAACTTTCTAAAAAACTAGCTGCTCGCATTATCGCATTGCATCGCGTTGCGCCCATCGAATGGGAAAACGCGGCTGCAAAACCTCCGCGTACCCCACCGCGACCCCTCGAAATCGTGCGATCGGTCGGCGCGCAAAAATGTTACCGACAAATGTCGAAATTGCAAAAGCACACTGTTTCATGGTACATGGTACACGCCATCGGCGGTCCACCAACTTGCGTCTTGCTTCCCCCCGCTGCCCACTCCACTCGACATTTAGGACATATTGGTGTTCCACGTACAGGGTGACGACAAAATTATTCGTATTAATAAACAGCCCACGTTATACTTTCTTCCTCTTCATCGCCTTCATCAATTATTTTTGCAACACTCCAAAACAATTGTGTTTATTTTGTGTCTACATAATTTTGGCATTGAATTGAAATTTTTTTACGTCAGAATCATTGGCCCTGTATCTGAATGTGAACAATCGTTGCCAATTTCGGTGTGCTCATTGCGTCGGTTTCTCATCTCTTGGCGGTCGTTAGCTAAGTGTATGAGGAGATACTCACATCAAAAATGCATTTGTGCATCGCGAAGGGAAACTTAAAGCCCCGTTATTTGGGCGCTGAGCGAGTGACTTCTTCGGCGATTGGCTCGTTCCTAGGACGTGCGTTCCGCCTTGCGCACATACCTTCTATTCGCCTGGCCGGCAGCATGATAAGCCGCAGAAAAACGCAACGAGTCATTTTTTTCGGTTAAGGCCCGAGTAACCTGACTTGACCCATAAAGGTCTTTAAACCGCGAACGCAATAAAAGGACCAAACAGGTTTTGCAGTCGAAAAGGCTGTGAGATCGTGGCGTGAGCGTGGCCCAAGACAAGAACGAACGACGCATGCAAAAATCATTTAGACTTCTTTTGATGGAGCTTTCAGTTTAAGTTTACATTGTGACCAAATGCGCGCTTAATTCTAGCTATTTTGCTTTTGTGTCTTTTGATTCGTTCCTTTATAGGTAGTAAGTATCTAGTTGCAGTGTTCATTTCCGAGACGAATCTGCTCCTTCTGGACATCATCGACGTCTTCAACGCCATCCAGTTGATCGAAACTGTCGTGATTCTTGTAAATCGCGGCCGTAATCTTTGGCTTGTCGCGATCTTCCAGCTTCTGCAATGGTTCATCATTGACATAGCCGGCGTACGATGGGTATCCGTACGATCCGTTGTCATAACCCTGCTGGGTACCGTATGCATAACTCTGATTGGACAAACTTTGGTTAGATTGCGTGAGACCCGTCTTGCATGGAAGGCGTTCTGGAGTACGACGTTTGGGAGATGTTGTCTCTGGGTAGAACTTTTCATCACCTTCAGGCAACTCATCTTCAAACCTAAAATAACTGTTATATAGCGCCATATTTCAAAATTGATAAACCAAATGACTGAATTGGATTCAGTTTACCGTTCAGGTGGTTGGTGTATGAGAGCACATTGATCACCAGCTCCAAGACCCAATGGTTTGTTGGACCCACCACGTCTGCCGCCCTGCTGCACTTCAACGACGAAGACACCGTCACGTGCACTTGGGGAGTACTTCATGGTCGTCTCCCTGCTGTCTTCCTCGATATCCTAAAATCAAACCACCCGATTAGTTGCATAGAAATTGAGCCAGTGCATGATTATGCAAACATAGAACATCAATACGAAAATTCTGAAACTCTTTAGTTTTGCGAACAAAACTACAAGAGATTCTCATCATGCCGTTTAGGATAATGTTCACGGCCACAAACACATACACACATCGGTAAACAGTCAGGAGAGGACCCGACATCACGCAACTCACGGTAAATTGCATGGAAAGACAACGAAACAAAGAAAAAGGGGTATGTGAACAAACAAACAAATGAAGACTGTTTGATTTCTCGTACATTTCGCTCCTCTGTCTCTACAATAAGATGGTTATTCTTCAGTGTCATAGTTATGATACTTCCATTTGTCGTTGCGTGATTCCTATGCGTTCCGGCGCCTTTGATGCCATTGACGATTTCTCCGTCGCAGATTTCTTCAGTATTTATGTGCGTTTCGCCATACTGAAAACAAATTCATACAAAAATTCGTGAGATTCAACTGCTTTGAAAGCGAACATTCAAAAAATAGCAAATAAATAAAAGGAAACTTTCAAGGATTTTTCGCATGTTGTTTCATTATGCTTCATTCTCATCGACCACATGGTTGATTACCACTTGAGGATAAATCCGCCTTATTCGCAGGCTTTCTTTTAGGCGATAGTTTTAGAAGCGGGTTTCGTGCAAACCCCCCGGATGCGCGCATAATTTTACCGTTATAATTAGGCCTCAAATCCGTCCCGAATTCGAACTCAGGTCTGCATTCGAGACCAAATTCGCAAAATCGTCTTATATCCCAAATCATTACAAAATTCATTCCTCATGCCTCCAATTGCAACAATTTAAGAAATCCACTTTTTGTTAAAATCTTAGCAAGAACAAATTTTTAAAATTTATGATAAAAACGTTGATAAATTATCTCATTTTTTGATTAGATATTAGATAAAATAAGTTTCTTTGTTGGAGTTTATTAATTTGATATAAAATGATTTTTACATTGAATAGACGCGTGGGAAAACCCGATAATGGATAAATATTGTTCAATTCTTAATGTTTTCAATACTTTATTGTTTTCTTTGTTTCTGTGTTGTTTTTTTCCACAAATGAAATCCCTCTGCTCTCCAGCATATTTTCGCAAACCTTAATGCCGTTATATAGATATATTGGCTAATAAACCAATGTCAAAGTTAATATTTCAAAGACAAACCGAATCGACCGATAGCACAATAACGCATAGTCAACGCGTTATTATTAGATTTGTTATGTGTTATAGCAGTTTCTTTTATTTCTGCACCGACTGGATAAAATTTCCTGTTTGTTTTCTCTCCTGTATTATTTAGTTACGTGCTGGCGTCACTGTCATTTCGTTGATTTCTTTCAATTTCTGGAAATACGGCGCGCGACTTTGCCAGCTTTGCATTTTTCGCACGTGCTATCCCGACACAATCACACGCCATCGGTTATCAATTACCTAACAATAGAGCCTATTCAAAGTTATATTTATCCGGTCCCGACATAGACTCAGCATAGACATAGCTTGGAAAACGTTATCTGAGCTTTGCTTTCAGCGAAAATATTATTTATGATGAGGAATTGGTTTATTTGTCGTCATTTGTTTTAGAATTCGCCGAATTCACTAGCGATAACAAAACAAATAATAGCGATATTTGAATAATAAAGGTTAACAAAAAAAAAAGTTTTGCAAAGCAGTAAAAATTTAAATTTTGAACAACACAGTAAATAATGGAGCCCAAATGAGGAGTAGTGTTGCATGAAGGACAATTGGACTTTGTTCATTGTTGAGTTGTGGCGCACCCGCGCCGAAATTTTGCCCGACCGTTGGCTAATTCGTCGTGGTGTGAATAAACCCAGGCACTTTCGCGAACCCGCCCGAGTGCATCCAGTTTGTGTGATGGCGAAGAAGCCACGCATAGAAACTGCATGCACAAAGTGCACACTCTATTAAGCTCGCCCAAACAAAAATTTAAGAACCAGACGAAACAAACAATGCACTAAGAAGTCAGAGTCGGCTTTGTGTGAGTGATGCACTTACCTATCGGAATGAGGCTTCATTACGAGAGTTAAACAATTTAAAATCGCCAAAAATAGCAACGCAAACGCAACTGAGGAACTACATGCATGACTTTCATTATTTCTGAATTAAGCTTGTTGTTTCTTTGTCTTCATGGCCGGCAATCTTCTTCGTCTTCGCATCGTTGCAACTTGTCTTCGTGTTCATGCATTCGTTTAAATTAACATCGACAGACCGTTCGTTCTGAAATGTTCAATGATTTAATCTGGTTCTTAAAGTTTCGTTCAAATTTAGGCTACGAGAGACTCGGAGGCGGGCCCAGTTGCCTGGAATCAATCCATGTTTTGAGTATTCACATAGCCCAACAAAAAAAACTAAATAAATATCATATTAAAATGCAGAATCAACTTTTTATGTGATCAAATCTTGGAAGATGCGTAAGCGGCTAGACGATTCGGTCGTTGGTTTATTTATTTTTTTAAATAAAGCCAAGGTCCTTCGTACAATTACATTCACACAGCACACATCAATATTTAGGCTGTTTAGCAGTATTTAACAGTGTTGCATTTACACAGATCCCATAAACCAAAATAATATTTTATATGCAAATTTACAATTCCAACCAAATAAATGTTTAGTGTTGTTATGGAGCAATTCATATTTAACAATTCAAATTATTTATTTAGTATTTATGTTTTTTTGAAGTGAAAAAGCAAAGCATGCGAATAAAATGTTGCAAATAACATTTAGCAGACAAATGAATGTAATGTGCACATAGTTTAGTGCCGAAACCTTTGGAAAAAGTGCAATGTTTCGAATTGAGGTCACCAAATGCATCCAAGGCCACCGGATCATGAGACTTTTTTCGCTGCTTATTTGTTTTGTGCATGTGTTTCTCACAAAACACGTATTATGCATACACGACGTGTTTTGTGAGTGTCGAGCGTTTGTGTTTTCGTACAAATCTCTTTTTTGTTTTCGCTTCTTTGGTGAAGCTTTTGCTCGTTATGCGTTCGCAATTCGTCTACTCGTTCAATGTTAATGTGTCAATTTATGGTTATGCGCTGCTAAATAAACACCAGCTAAATGAGCACAGTATGCATTAAAATCTTTTAACTTATTTTAATCACCGTGATTGTTGTGGTTTTGCAATGAAAAACAGACTCGAACTAAAACAAGTTTGATTGATATTCTCGCAATGTGTAAAATTGTAGTTATTAAATTCAGCTAAGCGTCAATGTCAGAACATTTCGTCGCGGGAATTAGCGTCGAAATTTCAGCATCGTCGGATAGCGGTTTGGTGTTCGGCGCGAAGTGCAAAATGCGCACATAATAAGCATAATAAAAGTGCAATGCTGCCAATGCACTAAGCGAAAAGCACGAACGCATAGCGCGAAATAGAGTCTGCGGCCAGGGGGCCGGGGATGGTGCGCGTTCCGGCGAACGGGTTGAGCGCGCACCGCGAGAGCGTCGAAAATTTCGGAAGGTCTTTGGCCGGGCATTCACTCCCCGAAAAAGTTCGCGCTCATGGGTCGCCTACCACTATGAATGCGTCTCGCGCATGCACATGCATCTATGCGGCGATGTGATAAGTTATAGCAAATGTCTGAAGCGGCGGTGACACCGCCAGAGTC
>JARJDS010004171.1:0-22168 GCA_030264155.1 Atheta pasadenae
CTACTGGCGTCTGGGCGGAATACACAGATTACAGCAATTGCCGCGAGTTGGAAAACGAACACATCGTCAACGATCACGTGTCTCATTCGATTGAACTCACCACTACGATTTACCTGTTCGGTTACACCCTCAGTTTGATTGCACTTGCCGTGGCTGTGTATATTTTCTGTCGATACAAGTACGTATTTGTTGTCCTTTGTTTGTGTTTTTCATGTATGCAATATTCTTCATATTTCATGTTGATTTTTGTCTTTAATATGAAATGGAGGAGTAGAATCTCACTGTTTCTTGAATATCAGCAAAGAGACCACTTCTCCACTCACATTAAAAACGATTTCACAGTGTCAAAGAAATTACCTTATAAGTACATATAACTAAAACAACTTAAGTGTAAGTACAGGTAAGTACAACGCGCTTAAACTAATGAGAATGATGTGTTTTAAACATCAGTTAAAATGGTTGGAGATGTGTCCAGTATCTTTTGCTTCTTATCTAGATTACATAGAGGCGTTTGCTTAAGGATTCCTCTCTTATCTCATTTGTGTGATGCGTTTTCACGAGTTTATTACTTACACACGCAATAAATTGTAAAAAGGAAAAATGGAACACATATTCACACAAATGGGCAAGATGTACTTAAATTTTGACTTTTTTACAATGATTTTTTGATATTTTTTAAATCATAACCTAACTTTTACAACTTAACTTTAAAACTTATTTAGGAAAATTACTTACTTATGATTTTGAAGTGATGATGAAGTTGTGATGATTAGTATTAAGTTAACAGTGCAATGTAGAAGTGTTAGATCTGACAGAATTCAAAAACTGACTGCCGAGATCCACGCTTCCACCTTGCAAGTCAACTTTTTCTTGCCTCATGTACCCTGAGATGCAACGAGGTAAGAAATTGAGATCAATCCTCGTATAGGCGGCGTTTAAATACTCGCGACGTGTTTGTTTTTAACTAATCGATAAAGTATTGACTGATAAAAAGTTTCAGTATTTCTGGAGTAGGGACGAGAGGCATGACGCAGTGTTAAATGTTTAAACAAATGTCACAATTTCATCAAATATTTAATCATCAAAATTTTTTTTTATTAGGAATTGAGGTGTTAGTTTAATCTGTTTGTTTAAGAATTAAATTTTGATCGATTTTATATATTTATTGATTAACAAAGTGTTAAAATCCAGGAAGTACTCAAATTAATGAAATTGGATATTATTTCAGCTAAAAAATGCCATAAATAAAATATTTAGGGGATGTTTTGTGGGTCGAATTTAGTAATATCTTAAAGGGGTATTCTTTGGGTCTTAAAGAAAATTTAGATTTAGAATTTTGGATAATAAAGAGAGGAATTATGGGTAATTTTTGATGAGGTGTTTTAATAACTAAGTCACTAAAGTTGCTTAATTTAGAAGGGTGAAATAAAATACTTAGAGGGTATTTTCCGGTTTCGTTTAATAATATGTTAAAAATAAACTATTTAACTTTCAAATAAAATTAAAATTAAGAAAATTAATTAAAATGGAAAAGAATTATGAGCAATTTTCCATGCCGTGTTTCCTAAGGAACATAAAATCTTTCTTCACATTGTTTGACATTTTGTGTTGTGATTGGTCTCAATCCTCAATTCACGCATGCGCAATTATTACAAATACATCAAAATGTCAGAAATTAGGCGCCATAACTATGACAAAACAAAACACTTGAAAGTTTTTCGACGAATCTAGGTTATGTTTAAAATTAAAGATAAAAAATGTGAATTCAAGTGTTTTATAATAATTTCATCCTTGGATTACGTTCGCAACACAATCATTTTCCAACACATTAATTATTACCATAAAAATTGAATCTAATAATTAATATTTTTTGTTTCTTTTAAGAGATTTGCGATGTCTACGCAACACAATCCACATGAATCTGATGATAAGCTTCATCTTGGTCGACTTCGTCTGGATTGGAACTCTTCTTCTACAAGTATTCCTAGCTCAAGAGATCTTTACATGCATTTTCCTTATAATCCTTCTACATTACTTTCATTTAACCAACTTCTTCTGGATGTTTGTCGAAGGATTGTACCTCTACGTGTTAGTTGTGAAGACATTTCGTGGGGATCGAATTAAACTCCCGTTTTGTGTTGTTATTGGTTGGATATTACCCGCTGTGTTTATTTTAACGTGGTGTATTGCAAAAGCTTTGAGTTTATATAACGAAGACCCGAACGATTTGGAACATTTGAAGAGTTGTCCTTGGAGAAGCGACGAACTTGATTGGATCTTTCAAGTACCGTCGATATTCGTATTGGTTGCAAATGTTATATTTTTGGTTGTCATTATGTGGGTACGTGTTTTGTTTTCTGTCGTATGTTTTTTTTGTGTTGATTGTTTTGTTTTGTGTTTAGGTTTTGATTACAAAACTACGATCGGCCAACACGGTCGAAACGCAACAGTATCAAAAAGCAGCAAAAGCTCTGCTTGTCCTGATTCCTTTATTAGGAATGACATACATTGTGGTGTTGATGGGTCCAAGCGAGCAAGGATTTCTTCGTAGTTGCTACGAATGTCTACGTGCCGTATTGTTATCCACTCAAGTATGTTTATTTGGAGTATTTTTCGATTGATTTCAACTAAATGTTTGCGTAACGGTGTCGCGTTGTTATCAATAAAAATTAACGTGATCAAATTGAGTGGAGTTAAAAAAATTATCTAAAAGGTTGAAATTCAAGTTCTCATAGCAGGAAGTGTTAAACTTCAATATTTAGGTTAAATATTGTATTAAATCTTATCAATTTGTAAATGTTAACAAATTTTTTTTAAACTTTTAGAGTTTAAGTTAATTTATGAGCAAGTTTTGATGAGTAACTTTACCGGATAATTCCGGAACAGGAAATGATTACTAAGTGTTAGTTTAACAAATATGTAACACTAGTTTGCATGTTTTATGACACTGCTAATTGTGTTTTCTTTCATTTTAGGGATTTACCGTCGCTGTATTTTACTGCTTCCTCAATACAGAAGTGAAAAACACGGTGACGCATCACATAAATTCCTGGCATACTCATCGGAGCTTATCGCAACGGTCATCGAGTCAACGCAATCGACACAGCAGTCGTGATTGGTCAAGACGATCGAAGGGCGACAGTATAAGGTTAGGTTTTTCTGATACACGCAATAAAGATAGAGATTTGTTACAAATTCAATTAATTTAACCCGTTAAACGTTAAATGTACATTTTGTTGATTGGTTATCTTAATGCAATATTTTGTTACAACAAATAATCCAAAGTAAATAATTTTTGGATGGAATTTAATGTCAATATTTACAAAATTTCATGAGAAACTTCTGAAAAACTGTGCTTACTGGTAAAGTAAAAGTGAATTGCTTCAATATTTAATTAATGTTTTTTTTTGTTTGACAGATTGTACCAAACTGTCAACATGTTGAAAAAACGCGAATCTTCATGTTCGGTTGGAACGACTACATCTTTGGTTGCTGGAATTAACCGTAATAATTCAGGGCAGCGGCGATCTACAGCTCCAACTTTTTCGTTGCCGTCTTCAGTTACGGCGGCACAAAACACACAAAATTAGTTTAAGTCAAAATAAAAATATCCCTAACATAAAGCCGGTCCTGGCTTTCGTGTACATGCAACTGTAGTTTAATTGAAATGCACTAGAGGGCGTGTTGTGTGGGCTGCGTCAATTTGACAACCGGCTGGTGAACTCGTCGCCGGACATCAGTGCGGCGGCGCTTTTACAAATGTCATTTCGGTGGTCGTTCGCTCGCTCCTCCGCCGGCATTGTTGTGTCTTGTATGCGCTTATCATCCCTGAATTATTCGTCTAGTTGAAACCCACCGGAGCGAGAATGGAGGAAAAGGTCAGCGGTGAGCAGACGAACGACAATGGCAAGCAGGAGAACCAATCCAATCAGGACGAACTCATCCTCGCACAACAACGTCAAATACAACAAGAAGTAATTATCATTTATTTATCTCATCTCACTGTAGGAGGTTAGGATTGTTTGACCGTGTGCAGTTGTTTTCCCCCGGTAATTGTAATTTACTGTGATTTGTATTGTTTCTTTCATAGATTTCGGATTCGATTCCACTCGTAAGCGAATTGGATGTGATCTCATCACTTAATGTTGAATATTCAAGTGACACAGTTTATTTGGGTAAAATCAGTGACTTGTCTTCCAAGTATAAGCATATGAGGCGCACAAGACCTGATGGGAATTGTTTCTTTAGAGCATTTGCTTATGGATATATTGAAAGACTGCTGGAGAATAGGGAAGACTTTGATTCTTTTTACAAATTAGCTGAAGGTAGTAAAGACATGTTGGTAGACTTAGGCTTTCCCAAATTCACTGTTGAAGATTTCTATGATACTTTTATGGAAGTCTTGAAGAGAATCAGTGAGTTAAAGGATATTGATGAGGCCAAAAAAGAAATGCACACCTTGTTCAATGAACAAGGATATTCTGATTATATGGTTGTGTATTTGAGACTGCTGACAAGTGGACAACTACAGAAAGAAGAAGCATTTTTTACATGCTTCATTGAAGGTGATAGATCTGTAAGTGTTCACAATTTTGTAACACATGTTTTTCAGTGATTAAGAAATAAATTTATAGGTGGCTGACTTTTGTCATCAAGAAGTGGAGCCAATGTACAAAGAAAGTGATCACATACACATCATCGCCGCATGTTCTGTGCTTAAAACCGGCGTTAAAGTCGTCTACATGGACCGCGGCATGGGTGATAAAGTAACCGAACACGACCTGCCTGAAGGAACCACACCGCTGGTGCATCTTCTGTATAGACCTGGCCACTATGACATTCTCTACCTCTAACCCACAATGGGAACGCGCCACTACCAACCCCACCGACATATATCGGCTGTTTTTGTTTTCTCATTGATTTGTACACTATCTGAGTATTTGTGCAAAGAAAAAAACTTTTTTTTGTAAGGCGGCGTTTTCACGCGATTCATGTTTATATAATTAAGTTATGCTATAGTAAGTTAGGTAATTGAAGATAGTTTTTATAACGAATGTGAATGTTTGCAAATGAATGTCCCTGAATAATATAACAGGAGCAAACCATGACATTATCGTTCTTTGATTTTGCCTAAATAGGTTAAAGCCGAGTCTGTGCCGTTTTTAAATGTTTTGGCTGTAATTTCTTGGTTTGGTACTAGATGGCGTTGTTAAATTTAGTTTGGGACAACGCCACAAGAGGCGCTGTGGTTGTTACTGCAGTAAATGTCAAAGTAGGTTATTGTTTCAACTTCGCCTAGTAAATCCTGCTAAACCAAAGCCAGTTTTTTAAGTTTAATCCGATATGGCAGCCAAAATAAGTTCCTTAAAAATAATTAGAGCAACTAATAAAGCACATCAAGCTTCTGTTATATTTTTTCATGGATCTGGTAAGGTTTTCTGACATAGAAACAAAATTTTTGTTTACTTATATTGTGCTGTGATTTATAATTTTAGATAATGAATGTTTGTTTATTTCAGGTGATACTGGGGTTGGTATCTATGAGTGGGTTAAATTTTTAATAGGAGAAATTGCACAACCTCATATTAAATTTGTTTTTCCCACTGCTCCATCAAGACCTTATACACCTTTAAATGGAGCAGTAAGTTGTTCAAATTTTTGTTCTATTAAATTTTGAATTCTGCCTTTATTTAGAGAAGTAATGTTTGGTTTGATCGAGTGGATATTACACCAGAAGTGAAAGAAGATAAATCATCTTTAGAGTCAATTGGTTTGGAAGTGAGAAAACTTATTGACGAAGAAGTAAAATCAGGCATATCATTAGATAAGATTGTTGTGGGTGGGTTTTCAATGGGTGGTGCTTTGTCATTACACACTGCATATAACTGGATACCAGGTTTAGCAGGTGTGTTTGCAATGTCTTCTTTTCTTAATGATAATTCCATTGTGTATGAACAACTGAAAAAAAATCCTGCTAAGACTAAAGTTCCTTTGTTAATGTTTCATGGTGATAGAGATACATTAGTACCTCAAGCATGGGGTGAGAAAACATTTAAAACTTTGCAAGATCTTGGTGTGCAGGGTAAATTTGTGCCATTGTCAAATACTTTGCATGAACTCAAGAAAAAAGAACTGCAGGAATTGATGGATTGGATAAAACGACTCCTTCCTTATGAAAAAGCCGTTTGATGTATAGGAATTTAGGTGTAATAAGCAAACAAGATTTTTTAGTAAATATCTTAAGTTTACCTGAAACTGATTGAAGGTATCGAGACAATATTTAAATGATCTAGTAAATTACATTCAGAGAAACATTTCAAAATTTAGCAATCAAAAATTACAAATGCAAAGAAGTAAAACTAATATGTGGTTAAAATAAAACCAAAGAATTACATACTTATGAATATATGTAGAATGTATGTTGGGAGCAGTTGGTGGGGAGTGAGGTTAGAAAATCTTAGAGCTTATAGGTTAATAAAACGTCAATTAAAACTTGGCTTGCGCTTGCAAACATTGCATAAGAATGTTACACTGTAAGGAAAAGCGGATGTTATTGGGGTGAAAGAAACGTAACGAGTCTCAAATCATTTGTTTCTAATTGCAATTGCAAATATGAGTGTGAAGCCATATCTTATTCAAACACTTCATTCAAGCAGCTTCACTTGCGCAACTGTATTGCAAACATTTGCATAAAGCAATGATGAAAAATGAAGTGTAATAATGCGTAAGTGCAACACCCTTAATATCACTGCCATAAATTTCTATGTTGGTATTTACAACAAAAAAGAATTATTGAAAATTTTATGATGTCTATACAACACAAAGTCTAGTGAAAGCTTTTTGACATAAATGTTTGTTAGAAAATTGGTATACATATAATGTTTATTGAGTGTATTTATATATTTTATGAATGTTCTCTTCGTAAGTAAAAAAAAAGTCGTAATACATATATGTTTGGATTTGCCATCAAAAAGATGATCGAAAACCAGTTGGTACACCTACAAATTCACACACTTTAACTTTAAACTTTGCTTTCACATCATTTCATTTTCAACCTACGTTGCAAATTGAAGATCATACTTGTATTCTCTTATGTTCGCTTATCCTACTGCATATATACGCATACAAATTACATAATACTACATAAAGTATGTCGCACGCACTCCTGTCGCGCTTCTGCAAACTCACTCACGAGCTGAGTTGACACTTGACTAGTTTTATATACGTTTAATTGCATTACATTGTGTTTGCTAATAATTTGTGTTTGTCTTTGTCACGCACTACGTGTTTAAGTTGTTATCGATTCTATATATCTAACATAATTTGAAGATTTAATCTTCGATCGAGTCTTCTTCGTATTCACTATCACTTCGCGTGGTTAATGTGTTGCCGCGTGTGCCGGCCATTTCGTGACGGCGCGGACATCTTCCCTTGTGTTTGGCGTACACGCCGTACTCGCATGTAGGTGGCGTGCATTTGTTTTCAAGGATACATTTCCGGTCGCGTAAACTTAGGTGTTCTTTACCGCGTTTCATGTTCGTGCAGCCGGAGAGATTATCGCTGCCGGGCGGGCAGTCGCAGGCGCAGCGTCCGAAGCGATGATTCATCGTCGACACAAACTCTTCAGAACATTTACAGCTGGAAGTAACAGTTAAAAAATGTAAGTATTTTTAGTGTTGTGTATTTTTATTGTATTATATTACCTGGGATTATCCTGTTGTAAACTATTCTGATTGTAATGTCCTCTGGAACGAATCAAACGTTGCGAAATTTTCATTTCTGCTTCGTCTTGGCATGCGCATTCGGTATGATTATGGAATGCTAGACGTTCGACGGTTTGTAATTGGCTGAATGTTGTACTCTGTATTAAAAACAAGACGACGTTTTAATGTTTTGCTACAAGTAGAATTTGAGAATTAATTTGAGTACGCACATAAACATAAAAATGTAAATGAATAAGTTCTTGGGTTTTGGCACGACATTTTTTGCCTTGTCCTTGACAGCAGCCTGTGTCATCGCCGCAACGATGCAGCACGGTGCAGTGCGGGCGAAATGCTTTCCCTGGTAATTGGTGCACTTCCTGCACGCTGATGACGCGTGGTCGGGGACGGTGGCACTTTGCCGCTGCTTTCATGTGCAGATAATGTTCGTGCGCGGCGTGTACGTTTTCTGAAATGTGGAATTATCACTAATCAGTTGCAATTCACCAGTCATTTGTAGAGTTGGTTGAAGCATTTTGTATTGGAGATATTTTAATGGGCACACGACGTGCGTTTAATAAGCGTGCGACGTGCGTGCACAACCAGGTGCGATCGCAATCGGACGCGGGATTAAAATTAAAATTCCACACCGAACGCATGATAAACATCGGAATATTGCGCGTTGGGGTTTGGAATTTCAAAATTGTGATAATCATGATTGCGCCTACTGTTTTAAACTGCGCATGCGCATATTTTGACAGATGGCTGTCTTTCAACAGCATACATTTTGTGGTGTAAATTTTTGTCTAAAGTTTCTGCATCACAACAAAAGAAATTGTTCGTTTTGAATGTTAAATTAGTGCATAATACTTAATGCATGGTTAAAACTTTCTTTTCACTCTAAATGGATCGTATTGACGTTAACGTTAAGTTTTAGTGTATGGATTTGGCAGTTAATTGACATAACCTTTAAAATTTGTGAAAGATAATCCTACAAGTGTCATAGAAAAAGTTTCTAAATTGATTTGTGGTGTTTTGTGCTATAATTGCAACAAGTTCGGAAAAAAAAGTTTTGTGTATTACTTCGTTCGTTGCCGAAATCGGAATCACGCTGTGATTCTTCCAGCGCTTGCCTCGTTCCGTACTTCTGCCATTTGTACTGTGTCATCGGTGACTGTCCCTGCAGACCTTCCTCAGCCTGCACGTCGTGTTGTGGTCGGTAAGTATCTTCCGCGAAAATCTCGTCGTCGTAGTAGTCGTCGTTGGCATCCTCGTCGGGGGTCTCGTCCTCGTAGGCGTACGATTTGGTTTTACTAGCCAGTCTTTTAGTACTCGCTTCCTGAAACATGACGCCCAATAGGCCACAACCATTTTGGTTAACATTAATAAAAATATGCACATGTGCATTCATTTGCATTGCGATGACATCATACTTAAATAAAACACGTTCGAGTTCCACACAAACCACGAATAGCAATGTAAATGGGAATTCCGGCGAAGAGAACGCTCAAAAATCAATTAGTTGAAATCCGTTTTAGTCGTTTTAAGTCTCTTTAGTTTTAAGATTCTTCAACTTGAAGCTGAAGCAACGTTACGAGAGTAACGAAAATCATCGTGGTCATAAGTATCGCTTCGCGCCGTTTGATTTTTCTTCGCTCTAAGTGCCGGAATCGGCAACGAATGTGTATCTTAAGCGTTTGCGCGATGATGAATTCGATTGGATGTGTGTTTTGTGTGTGTTGCGTTGCACACATGTGCTTACCATCCCATCGGCCCGTTGCGCGATCGGCCGGTGCCGGCTTAATTTGTATGCGTCCGCGGCTTTGAAAACAATTTCTGGACGGTAGCCAAAGTGGCGTGCGGACGACACATGCCATTTGGTTTCGTTTACGCGTTTGCGCGAGTTTACTGTTTTGTCTGACGCGGCTGCTGTATTTTATTTTCAAACAAACGGCGATGGCGGCTGTAGCGGCGGCGGCGTGCGCCCGTCGTCGGCGAAGTGGAATGGACTTGAATTGATTGATTACAAGAGAAAACCTACACTATATGCTTCAATCCGTTCAATCCAATTGGAATGAAACATTCCTAACAACTAACAAGCAACATCGCCACTAAAGCCAAAGCCCCTGAATGTAAATGGAAATGTAAATATCGAATGCGTTCACCCGAAATTCCTTACTTGTAGATTTTACAATCTACAAACTGTATTGAACTCTAGACTTCCCTTGATATTCTCATCTCTTCTGTAATGTGCTGTTTGATGCTTAACAAGAGTTTATATCGTTTGTGCTTGCAAGCGCGAAGACAGACAACGAGTGGCATTCATTTGGGCTACCGTCGTTTTGTGATCCTGATCCAATGTGTAAATGTGCAATTCGCCCAAGCTATTCCTGCTAATTTCATCCGCAGTCCGCGCATTCTGCGCCTTGCGTCTGCTTTACGACTGCGGCGTGTGTCAAATTACAAGTAGTAATCACATAACATAACACATTTATCACGATTCCATGAATTGGCCATTTGTGCACAATACACAAACCACCATTATAGGTTAGGTACACTCAAATACATTGTATCACATTGCATCGAGTATACATAACCTAATAAAAATAAATTCTCACCAATTAAGTACTGATTAAATATTAATTCTGATTTAAATCGATCAATTACATCGAAATTTGATTAATCGCATTTTAATTCGTCCAATGCACACGCATGCAGTTCGAATTTAGTTCAAGTTGAAGTGGCTTTAGCCTTCGACGAAGTGTAAACGTAGTGTAAAAGAAAAGGTTCGTGCGGGGTTATCTCAGCCGACATGCTTCATTCATTTGGTCATTTACGCGCCAATGTTTCATGTCGGGATGCACGCCGCCGTCGTACGCGCTGACATAATTGCGTTTACTGCGACTGCCCAACAAGCAAGCAAGATAACAGAGTAGATGTACGTGTCGCACGTCGCGACGAAGAGTTATGATATGTAAATCATTCGATAAGCGATGATTATTCCACGACTCTACCACGGAATTAATCTGATCTACCGTGTTAGCTTGATGCATCTTGCTATGTTAATATTAATGATTCAAACGTTAACTTTAATGGCCGTTTCGTTTGTGACAACGCATCGTTACAAATTATGACATTTCTCAGGAGACTTGTAAGGCAGTAGCAGAGTATAATTACGCAATTATCAGAAGACTTCGAAGAAAACACATCTCCCTAGAAGTTCCAGAAGTTTCTTTTACGTTGCGATAATTTTGAGGTTATATGTTTTTTCATTAATTACAAAATCTTATCGATAATGATTTTCACGTGCAACTTGTGACATTTGACACAAAGTTTAAAATTCATGCATCATTTATACATTCTTAGTCTTCAGTTTCTTCCATCCGTAGACTTAACATCATGAAATAATGATGATATGTGGTTGGAGGTTATGTATTCAATGAACATCGAATAAATCTTAATGTAAGCGCTACAAATGAATTTAAATCCATGACAATTGACTGGCATCGTCGTTTTAAAACATTAGGAATCTCCACTTGAGTTGTCTCGTCGACGTCTTTTCGTTGTCTTTTCGTGTCGTGTCTTGATTTTTACTTTTGGTTTCGTCATGGTTCTTCTACACATTTAAATCTTATGCGCACTAACTACCAGCTCTAATAGTATTAACTAGTTTTCGTTTTTCGTACGTCTTCTTCGTGTATTTCTTTGTTCAAGTTACGCGCTCATTGGTTGATGGTTCTTTGCTTGGTTCTTGGTGCGTTATTCAATCATTTTTATCGTTTTGAAAATGCGTGGTTGCATGTACGCGTACCAAGAAACTCAAAAACTTCTTTGAGAGTAAAGATCACTAAAGTAAAAGTACGAGTGGCACATGTAAATTTAATTGGAAATTGCGCACGTGATTGCGACACGTGTTTGGTCTTCAAGGTGGTGTACTATGTGGCAAATTACCGTTCTGTGTTTTGTGTGTTTAACTTGGCATCTGTTTCTTGATTTTTTTTTTCTGTTCTGTTTATGATTTATTATTAATCGGACGTGAATCGCGGTGCATTGAATTGCGCTGCTGCTGCTGCTGCTGCTGAGTTTCATTCAGTGAAAGCTGCTCGTTTTTGAATTGTCATTTCATGGTAGCGTATAGAGTGACCGATGAAAGATTTATCATCGGCAGGTGCGTTTCAAGTTTTTAATCAATCCGAGATCGGCCAGCAAAAGCTTGCTGCCTTGTCGGCGAACGCAAATTGTTGGCTTTTGCTAAGTACGTTGTCGGTGGTCTCGTTATTCGTTAGCTGTCGTTGCCTTACTACCCAGCTAGTTTGGTTGGCTCGCGGCGCTGCAGAATTCTATCCGCAACTCGCGATGCCAATCTAATTGCGCGTATCATTTGTTGATAATCCATGCAAGGGTGTAATTGTTGCAAAAGCGCCGAAAGCGCATTAATGTCTTCGGCGCATACAACAACGTTATTTGCATGCTTGGCATTGGACGATTATCTCGCGTCCGCACAACGCGACGCTGTAATTTAAAACCGCGGCGCAGAAAATCGTGGTGTGCTATATAAAATAAGCCACAATTTTGCTAACATGCAAAACGTGCCGGCGACGGCCAATCTTCACGTTCTGCACGACGACGACCACAATGGCTTATTCATTCTGTCGCCCAGCGAGATATTAATAATAACCGCGTGCCGGTGCGCGCGTTAACAAACAAGAGTGCAAAAGTACCGAAGGGTTTTGAAGGGAAGGAACGTGCTTTCAGGCTTTCAGTAGTTTCGTTCATTCGAAGTGTTGTACAAATGTACACACGGCGTGTGTGTTTGGTTCACAAATGTTTTTCCGGAGTTGGAGCAACGGTGCGGCGGCAGCGTTTTTGAATTTATTTTAATTTGAAAATCTGATAGAACGCGTTGTTAGCACGCAGCCCGAAAGCAAATAATAGCACCAACGAGAAGAGATCTTATTGTAAGCGGTGTTGAGCGATGTAAATGCACACACAGATGATGAGGATGGTGGCGATGATGCTGATACAACACGCGGTAGTAGCAGCGTGTGGGAGTTGAGTGAAAAGGAAAACTGAAAAATAGAGCCCTTTGTGTACTTATTCTTATTGTTCGGCCACGTTCTCGCTGTGTGTAATTCGATATCAAGTTACCGTCTATTGCGGTTTAACTACCGGTAACCCAACGCTTAAATGCCGCCCCAAAAATTAATTCTTTTGGTAAACTCGCGGCCACACGCTCGCCTCACACATGGCGTTTGCGTGTCGTATTCCCGAAAAAAGAAAACACACGATTCCAGTAATTATTTGGAAACATAATAAACATTTCCTTGGTATTACAAACTTCATTCATCTATTCAACGATATTTATTTGTCTGGATTCCAAATGTTTTTCAATGTTTTTTGTTGAAAATTTATTGATAAATGACAATTTTGAGGTTAAATGTATGCTGGGTTGCCTACATTTCCTTTTAGATTAGTAATAATTCCAAAGTTATTTGTTTTGGATTTACTTTTAACTTAATTCCACACTTGCGTGGCTTATGAATATTATTATTCTTGTGATGTGATACAAGCACGTACAATCTAATCTTTGGTGATAAATTCGAAACCGTAAACAATGAATTTGTGTGACAGGTCTTTCTTTCTCTCCTGGTTTGCTGGTCCTTGGCATTGCTTGGTTTTGGTTAATCTCCGGATGACTTAAATTCTGAATGATTCACAAACGCATGCACGAGACCAAACAAACTTACATAAAAGTAGCAGAAGTAGAAGAAAAAAAGATTTATAGCGACTATACACATCCCATTTCGGGTTGTTTGCGTTTCCCAGCGGGCTTGAGGCGGTTGACCTGATTCCCGCGACTTTTACATTTTAGCATTCACAAGAATATTCTATAACTCTGAACGTTATCCAGCCTGCTCTATATCTTTATATGGCAGTAGATTAGTAGTTCACTGGGGGGGATCTTTTATGCTTTTTGTTTGCACCCCTTAGGAAAAATCAATTTCATAAAACTAGGACTTCAGCAAGCTGAAGTTGGTGTAAAGTTTAGGAGTTGTTTACTACTTTTGAAGAGTTCGCCATCGCCTACTGACATTAAACTATTTTATGATGAAGTTTTATTGAAATTGTTAATAGTAAAGTTAAAGCACCATTTAAAAATTAATTGTGCGCTTTTAATACTCTAGGATTCTTTTGCTCGTTCGTGTAGCTCCGTTGAGGTTATAATTCAGCGCTAGACTGAAGAGCACCTAGGAATCTTTCGATTACGAAATGTTTATGTTCTGCGGTAAAAAGCTGCTTGGAGTATGCGTTTGCGTTGTCATCGCACATCCCACAATCTTGCGCTCATCATATTTTCTATAATGGCATCATCGTTTCATCTACCATGGTCGTCGTGGACGTGGTTGTATTTTGTGGTGTGTTGCCAATGCAACGCAATAAAAATTCAACGCTGACCGCGACGAAACTCGACGACGACCATTATGCGCTTTTGTTGATTATGTCGTTATTTTCATTTTGAACGGTTATGTACCATTTGGACGTTTTAAACCTTCGTCATGGGGACGCAACAAAAAAAAAGTTTGGTTAACTTTTATCAAGTTACAAGTTGTGAGTAAGTAATGGAAAAAGTTTTGTGTCTTTGTTGCGTTTTTTATCATTCCAACTAATTTATTTCAGGAAACAAAAGAAAACTTTTCAATATATTACCTTCCTTAGGATTAGGACATTTCAGTGAAAGTTTTGCACAACATTCACAAGTTAGTTAAATTTAATTTTTGGTTTGAAAGTCTAGGTACTTAGAGTGATAACTTTATTTATATTGGGAGGCATGTTACTCAACTCTTCGTACTCTCACATCTTTCATTTTTATTAGCGTACTTAGCGTCGTAATTGTTTTCCGCGAAACGATGCAATTTTTGCATGTGCGACAAATATTTGCAAATACGCGCCAGTTTCTGCACTAAACCGCGCGTCGGGACAGACGTTTTCTATAAATAGCGCGACACACATCGCGATCGTGACAGAAGCGAAAGAGTGAATGTGTATAACAATTACAAGCGTCATAAAATCGTTTGATATCTTCATCGTCACGATTGATTGTTTCGGATATATCGGATCCAATCCACGTGTGGGCAGACAATTGCGTCAAATATAAGACCTTTGTATAGTGTTTGCAAGTGAATGGTTTTTACACTTGCGAGTGTCCCCGACTGGAGGAATGCCATGAAAATATCAACAACAACAAACCGAGTACAGAACAATTACGCAAGAAATTATTATGTTGTCCTATTTACACGCGGCTCGGTTGCTTGCAGTGCACGCGGTAATCGTTTCGTTGCGCTGTATGCGTTAATCGTTAATAGTTGCTGTTAACATTTATAATCAATTCGATAAAAATACGCGGAGCTTATGTTGGATTTTAAAATTAATAGCCATTACTGAGATTTGTCATCTTACCGTTGTTGTTGTTGTGGTTGTTGGTGCGACTTCGTCGATATAGGCGTCGTCCATGTCGTCATCTTCAGCGTCGTATTCTTCATCAACGTCTTCGATTGGTGTTTGTGTTGGAGATTCCGGCACATCGTCGTAATCATGCACGTATTTCCATTTCGGACGATCCTTTGTTTTACTCGCAAAGAAATACGGTGTCCTTTCTGTTGTGGTCGTTGTGGTCATCGGCGAGCGCATGGTTTCCAAACGTTTTCCCAGTTCTTTCAATTTCGGAAATTTATCTCCTTTCGCAAAACTTGAATTCAACTTGTAGTTTGGTTTTGTGGCATCTTCAGTGTCGACTTTGTGATGTCTCAATTTATTACTTTTATGTTGACTGGGTGATAAATCCTGGTCGATGCGGAAAGGACGCCCGATGTGCTGAAGATGCCGGTGTCGTCCGGCTTTGATGCCTGCCGCTGACGTTGGATTGTCCAAGGTGACGGCTTCCGCGTGCAGTGCGCACAAGAAAAACCACAAGAAGTACACGCAGCGCATTGTTGGTTTTGTTTAGTATCAGGAGAAATCGGGAGTTTGAAAGTTTAAAAAAAGTTTGCCGCGCCGGACATGGTTAAGTTTGGGTAAAAGTTTTTGAATAGTTTTGGAGGCGCGAATATTTCGTCGAGGCCCGATCGGCGTGAGTGCGTTCGCGACACTGTGCTGTAGTAGCTAGCCAGTCGAATCCGCTGCGGAGGAGGCTTGCTGCTTGCTTCTCTGCCTTGCGCGCGCGGTTCTCTCGACGAGGAACAACTGAAACGGTTGGAGTGTTGGACGGCCCGCAGTGCGATGGGAATAACAGGCGCGGGACGCCGCGGAATATGGTCGTCGCAAACTGTGCGGCATCGCGAGCCTTCAAGTGCGAAAAACACCAAAGTTCGTGCACGACAAAAGGATCAGTTTGTTGTGCTGTTGTGCACGACACCGGCCGGGGGAGAACGTGGCTGGCCGCGTGCCGGGACGTTGCGCTCGCAATAACAGAATTCACTGAGAGAGCGAACTCTCTGGAGAGTTATGAATGCGATGCCCAGACCGCCCCCTTGCTGATAAACTACTTTGCGAAAATGAAATCCACATAAATAAATTACGATTTACCGATTTACCAATCCAATTTCATGACAATAGTCTAACCTAAAAATAAATTTTGGCTTGCAAACGAATTTTGCACACATAAATCAATCACAAATCCCATAAAATCTTTAAAACTAAATTACGAGTATCTAAATTATTCCAACTAACATAAACTTCCTGTGTTGTTTTTTTTTTCTTAATTTCGCAATGTTTATCTATAAACTAAACAATCTACAAATCGTTCCGGTTTTGAATATTTTGATTAATCATCAGTTCCTTTCATTTCCTAGAAAATATTTATTGTGCAAAGCTCCACAATCATCTTTTCATCGCTTGAAATTAGTTTTACGACATTCAAACGGGTCCATCAAATAAATACAATTTTCATGCTTCACATAAATCTTTATTGGTCGTCATTAATCTTCCATTCGTTTAATTATGCGCATATAAAATTCGCAAACCCAAGCAAAAGTTAGTTGACTCGTTGCGAGTGCTGAGAGAGTTCAGTGCATAGCCTCTTGTATGCGCTGCCATAGCGGATCGGGCACATCGACATAAACTTTATCCAAATAGTCCGCGATTAATTTAGCCAATTGCGCGACGTCCACATGCGCGTCGTCCTGCTTTCCAGACCAGACCGTCAACGTGCCGACTTCCAACAGGGAGACCATCGCTTCACGACTCTTCGCCGCGTACATAGCACGCACCGGGAACGTAATATTAGCAATTCCCTGAACTGCGCTCTTCATCGCTTCGATCTCCTTCATTGTGTAGGTGTTCCCTTCGTGGTAATCCCCGGTGGTCCAACCCAACGACCACGTCACAGCGTTCATCACAGCTGGTTTTGACTTGATTTTTGTTAGTTGCAAATCTACACCCTGACTTGAACTGCCAGGTCCTTGGGCGATATCGCCATTAATCCACAGTGGGAACTTTGTGTACTCTTCACGAAAAGCAGACTCATCTGCGTTTAAAAGAAATCCAGCTGACATTGCTTTGGCGTACGCGTCACTTCCTTTAAAGTCTAGTTTAACGCCTTTCTTTCGTTTGGTAGGATCAGCGTTATGAGCTACTACTTCGTTTAGGAATTGCTCTAAACTTAAATCAGAGATTATAATAGGAGGATGGCCCATAATTACAGTAAAAACTTTAGGGTTACTGTCGATTAAATAACCGATAAGGACATCAGCTTCGATCATGTGTTTGTCATCTTTGAACAAGAAAAATATTAATAGTAAAAGTAAAACCTTTATAACTGATTCTGTAATATTTACTTGCTAGTGCTTCTTTGAGTAGGTTTTTGTTGTTAACGGCATGATCCCAAGTAACTTCCGACAGGTTGCCATGTTGAAACACTTCCGGGAAAAACTCCTGCATGCTTGTGTAAGCTGCGGTTGGTGTTAATGTGGCTGTAAACATAACCAAAATCAACAAAACCACTACTACTGGTCCACATTCTTATAAGATTAGTAAATACAAGTAAACATGTGATTGTTTTTACCTAGGCAACCAAAAACAGCGATGTAGAGGAACTGTGTGATCATATATGAAGAATTCATTTTTTGTAGTTTTAACCTAGACAACCAATATTACACATTAAATTAAATTATGTTGGATTTACTAACTACTCAAAATATATCATTAAATTTACTTGCAAACTGTTGGTAGTGCTTGAAACTAATAAATATTTCATAATTTAATAATTATTGGACCAATACTTACATATCATTAAGGCGATAATCCAAAACAATGAATAGGAGAATCAATTTGTTACTAGATTAGTTGTGAGTTGCACACTAACTGACACTTACCAACATTAGTACAACATGGCGTCGTGTGTATGTACTCACAAAATGGTAATTGATGAACTCAAGTGGCTTGCTTTGCCCTACCCAATTTCGTACGTAATCATATAATTCGTACTTCGTTACGTTCACTCGATAACATGGTTAGGTTTTACGTGATCCGCTTATTAACGATGCTTAAAATAAATTTGATTACAGCATGTACTTCAATATTTTATTTACGTTTATTGATTAACAGAATACAGATTGGGATGCTTGTTGTGAACCGAACTATGTCTATGTGGTGTTTTGTTTTTGTTTTTTAATTTGTTGTGTAGTTTTGTTCCGTTTTAATATCAAGCGCGCCTTGTAGGTTTGAATCCGAGTAGGCTTTGTTATTATTCAGTTGTTTCCTTAAAGATCGCAACACAAATAAAGATAAGTTACTACTGAAAACATCAACAAGTACAGTACATATAGAGACGTTCACAACAAGGTAATGAAAGCATAATATAAATTTCTTATCTAAAAGTTATGACTAATTGTGGTTTTTAAAGCTCGAAATTTTGTAATATTAAGACATGTGAGAACTGCGAATCAAATCAGCTCCCTTTTCACCAATCATAATCGTTGGTGCGTTTGTATTCCCACCGACAATTACCGGCATAACGCTGGCATCGATAACTCGTACACCCTGAACGCCAAATAGTCGCAACTCATCGTCAACAACTGCCCCTTTGTCAACGTCACTTCCCATGCTACAAGTTCCAACTGGATGGTATAAAGTAGTACCAAAGTTTCTCAAATTACATTTCCAATAATCATCAGAATCATGTTCTAAGTCATCGCAGTTTACTGTATCAAACTTGGTGAATGAAGCGTTGAGGTTTTGAAATCCTTCTGTTTTTATCATTTTACGAAGGAAGTCAATTCCTTGAAGCATTACATTCATATCTTCTTCGTCAGTTAAATATTCGGCCATGATATCCATATTTATTGATTCTGGTTTGTTAGCTTCAGTGTTGGAAAATCTGAGATAACCAATTGATTTTGGGTATAATAAGGTTATCAACACAACCAAAAACTTTTTACGGTCTATTAACTCGTGAAGACTTTTAGTGCTACGTTCATTCATACCTAAAGCTTTACCAATTAAATCAACATTTCCATGTTCACCTTTAGGAAACTCCCAGAAATGTAGTTGTAGATCTGGTCTGGTTTTACTAGCCTTAGGGTTTGAGTTTATGAACCAAACCATGTTTGTAACACCAATTCCTGCAAAACTACCGGTGTTTGTTTTCAAGTATCTGTACATTTCATCAATTGGATCTAAAGTAGGATTATGTTCATCTAATTCTATAATAGTACCAAATGATATTAGATGGTCTTGTAGGTTATGTCCAACGCCGGGGATATGAGCTGTTATAGGAATGTTTAATGATTTTAGTGTATTTGAGTCCCCAATTCCACTTTGTATTAATAATTTCGGACTGTTTACAGCTCCACCACTCACGATGACTTCTAGTTTTGTTTTTACAGTGATCAATTTGTCTTTTACTTTCAGGACAACTTCTTTGGCTTTTTTGTCAGTTCCAAATAGAATTTTGATTGCTTCTGTTTCGGTTGTTATGTGTAAATTTTTATTGTATTTGTGGACATCCCTAGTTAAGTAAGCTTTCGCTGAAGAGCATCGTTTACCATCTTCAATGGTTGAGGGGGTTTCGTATAAACCGTAACCATGTTCATCAAGTCCTAGACCTTTTCCTTCTAGTTCTTCAGAACTCTGAATTAGCACTTTACGTAGATCCGATTCTGAATGGAATCTTGATGTGGTTAACGGTCCTTTGTAACCGTGTTTTTGGTGGTCTTGTTTGTCTTGTGCTACGTGGTTTTCGGCGCGTTGGAAGTAAGGTAAAACATCTTCATGGCCCCAGTTTTTGTTCCCCAAAGCTTCCCAATTGTCATAATCTGAAGGATGCCCTCTAACGTATAACATTGCGTTAAGAACTGACGTTCCACCTAAGACTTTACCACGTGGCCAACGACATTGGCCATCTGTAAATCCTAAGCAATGATGTTTGGATGGATGGGTTTTGTATTGCCAGTCATGTTCACCGCCTTGAAGCAAAGCAAAGAATCCTGGGATCTGGATAAAGAAAGTAATAATTGTTTGTAATTTTTTGTTTCTAGTTTACTTACCTGTGAATCAATGGACGGATATCCTCCAGCTTCAACTAGTAAAACTTTCCATTGTGGGTTTGCTTCAGCTAAACGACTTGCCACTGCAGAACCAGCACTTCCTGCTCCTAAGACGATGAAATCGAACTCGTCGCCGTCTTGTAGTGTATCAGCAACATTCTCCGGGAAGTCATTTTTTCCATAAAATGAACATTTTGTGTTTAGTATTGTGTTTAAGAGGAGAAAGAATAGTTGAGCGCTTGCGCCGCCATTTACAGGTAGACTTGGGCAGGAGTCCGTGAAGAAATTGGGAGCGTTGCACACATTCATTGTTGCTTCTTCGGGAGCAAACTGTCGCAACACTGAAGAAAAACTCTCTTCAGTTCCCGTCATTGTAAAGAACGAGATCAGGAATTGTTTTAATCGTCGGGGTCGAAGTGTGTTGTATCAGTAAGTAAACACTGCTAGCTGCGTGTTCAGAGAGGAGTGACATAGATATTTATAGTTGTATCATTATCGGTGTTTTGAATGCACACTGCGTGATATCGCTTAATTACGCTTTATCAGTTAAAGATTTTGGTTGTTGTTGTGATATATGTAACTTTGGCAAGTGCTTGCCTTACTTTATGTATTTCCACCAAACATGAACCTTTAACCTTAAGCAATTTTTGAAATTTTCAGAAACGTTTTATATTTAATTTCTTTGTTTCTATTTTAATTTTATATTCTATAGTGTTCCTTTATAGCCTAGGACAGGGGTCTCCAAACTACGGCCCGTGGGCCACTTCCGGCCCGCGGACGGATATTTTCCGGCCCGCGGAGAACTAGCATACTTGAAAATTTGGCCCTCGGAACTTACGGGAGCAATCAGTATGGCCCTAAGGCTGAAAAGTTTGGAGACCCCTGGCCTAGGACAATGTTGGAGTTATAAAACATCCCTAAAATATTTTATTTCTACTCTCTTTAAAGTTGATCGAAATTTGTCATTTATTGAAAACACGTCATGGTAATTCCTTTATATCTCCTCTCCATATTATCCAATTTTCAAGATCTCATTTTTCATTTATAGTTAAAGAGTTCCTTTCTAAGTTATAACCTATTAAAAATTACAAATCATTTTCTAAGTATTTTATTTTGGCCCCCAAAGTAATGTGTTTTTGTGATTCTTTGAAAACACGTTATGGGAAATAGCCCATATCTCCTCTCCATATTGGACAATTTTTATGTTCTTATTTTTCTTTTATAGTTAAAGAGGTCCTTTTTAAACTATGTTTCAATTCAACCCTTGAAACATCCCCGAAGTATTTTTTTTTACGCTTAAAGTTTATTAGTTTTAGGATTTTTTGAAAACACGTTATGGTAAATTGCCCATATCTCCTCTCCATATTGGTCAATTTTCATGATCTTATTTTTATTTTATAGTTAAAGAGGGTCTTTTTAAGCTATGTCTTAATTCAACCTTTGAAACATCCCCGAAGTATTTTATTTTAACGCTTAAAGTTTATCAATTTTGTTGTTTTTTGAAAACACGCTATGGGAAATTGCCCATATCTCCTCTCCATATTGGTCAATTTTCATGTTCTTATTTTTAAATTATAGTTAAAGAGTTACTCTTTAACGTATGACCCAATTTAAGTCGAAAAACATCCCCGAAGTATTTTATTTTAGCATTCAAAGTTGGTCAATTTTTTGATTTTTTTGATTTTTGTTGTCGAAAACTGCTCGTATCTCCTCACCATATTATCCAATTCTCTCGTTCTTATTTTTAAATTATAGTTAAAGAGTTACTCTTTAACGTATAACCAAATTTAAGACGAAAAACATCCCCGAAGTATTTTATTTTAGTCTTCAAAGTTGGTCAATTTTTTGATTTTTTCGATTTTTGCTGTAGAAAACTGCTCGTGTCTCCTTACCGTAATATCCAAATCTCGCGTTCTAGTTTTTAAA
>JARJDS010004175.1:0-26393 GCA_030264155.1 Atheta pasadenae
ATAATTAATTAAAAATTATAGCAACAAATTCAGAAAGAGATAATACTGTCAATGGCAACTATTTTTACTCATCTATATGGTACAAGTATTCCAAATTTGATCTGTGACTGAAGGAATTTTCTTCATGAATTTTGTCATAAAATCGTCAAAAACTACCATTTCAAATAAAAAAATGAAAAAATGTTTATAACAAACGTTGTAGACAGGTTTCCAATTAACATTTTTGATAGAACGCACCAATCTTCCAAACTTTTATAATACTCAAAGAAAAGTTAACTTGAAGTAGTAAAGTTACTTCGTAATGTTGCTCACAAAGACATTAAAAACTAACATTTCTAATAAAAATATCAAACAATTGTTTAAACAAAAATTATATACAATTAACTAACAAATATTTAATCGTTGTATGACGCACCAATATTCAATAATTCCACGTAAAAGCAACACAAGTTAATGCCAATCTTAGTTATTCTGCTTGATTCTTGTCAACAAAACGTCAAAAACTAATAATACCACGTCCATATTTTGCAAACCGCCACAACCTAATTTTACTTCCTGATCCATTCCATCACTATCAAGTAGAAGATTCCTTTCAAGTACTAAAATGTTTGCATGGCATGTAGCACACCACTCACCATGCATGTTACGCAGCATGCAAATAACCGTCTGAATCGTATTAGGGATGCGAAGAAAAGTTACACGGGAAGGGCGTGAAGTGTGAAAGTGTAAAATACGATGGATGTTACTTGCACCAGCAACTGCTTGCATTATCATTACCAAGTGCACACACATTCACGAGACGGGCGGCCAGAGCTAGAAGTTAGATGTTGTAAAAGTCAAAGTACAAAGTTTACTTATGCCGCCATCGTCTAGGTCTAGACTCGGTACTCTGGCGTGTAAGTAACAAACTAAAAGGAGGTGTTGCAGTCGTGAGTTCCTGCTCCTCTGTCCCGATGTACCCGCCGACTATGGCTGTAATGCTCACAGGAGCATATTTGATAGTCGAATACGGACGCTTTCCGGTTCAGTCCGGTGCGCGTGTTTGCACGTCGAGAATGGGTTAAATGCTAAATGTGGTAATGAGCAAAAGTGGAAAATGTACGCTCGCGATGCGGCCGGATAAGTTGTAAGTTGCTAAGTGTATACGAGTGTGCCAGGACTCTTCCTGCGGCATATGTGTTTGTGTTGGAACGGTTATTTCACATTTGGGAGACATTAAGCTATGACACAGTTTTCCACAATATTCGCTTTGGATCTACAGGCGCTTACAAACAATCACAATACACTCTGTAACGTCGTGCTATTTTTCAATTTCATTTTAATCCTTGAATCCTTTTAAATGCTTTTACTTAAAACTTAAAACTCCAAACTTTATTTTGATACGTTTAGTACCTAACGTTCTTACATTATGAAGCATCTTTTTTGCTTACTAAGAAAACACTCTGTAAATTTTTATTTTCCATAAGTGTATGGATAAGTTATGAGGCGGTGGGAGTAATAATATAGGACGAGCATGCTCGGCAGTAAGCTGCGCACCTCGCAGACTGAGTGAGTGACATTAGTGTGACACATTATTTCGGGGAGAGCTTTACGAGCCTTCTCTCGTCATTCATTCTCTCTCACTTCACCGTGAAACGATTTTAATTGACGCGCAAAGTTGGAAAGTTTAAGTAAGGATATTTGTTAGACTCCCCGTTAAAAGTTTTCTTATGTCTTTCGCAAATTTATAAAATATTGGGCATAAAACATATTAGAAACTTTCTAATGCTTCTACTTCTAACTAAACATGCAGGCATAAAATTGACAATTTAATACATACATAAACATCAAAGTTACTAAATTATTTAAACTAAACTTTTAATGTAACAAACATTTCATTCTATGACATTTTTTTTAATAGAAAAATGGTAAAACTTTTATCAAAAGTTTATAGTTAAGAGTGAACTTTTCCGATTGATTTCTGCGACAAATACAAAAAAAGGAGTATACAATTTTTATAATAAACATGGTAGGTATTTAGTAAATTAAGTGTTTGTTTTGGTCAAATTTTTTGATAAAACGCACCAATAAATAAAATTTGATTAAAAACTCTGATTTTACTCGTAATTTTTGCGACAAAAACGTTAAAAATCAACATTTCTATTATAAATTTCAAAAAAGTTTATATCAAATTTTTTAGATAATTAACTAATTAAAAATTTATTGTAGTAACATTTTTGTTAGAACGTACCCATTTTCTACAATTTAATAAAAACTAAAGAAAAGTTGATATAAAAGTAAACTTACTTTGTTATTTTATTACTAAAACGTTAAAATGCAACAGTTTTTATAAAAATATGAAAAAATGTTTATAACAAAAATTGTAGATAGTTAACTAAATATTATTTTATCTTAATAACATTTTTTGATAAACCTCACCAATTATCTGTAATTTCACAAAAACCAACAATAAGTTGGTATAAAATACTAGAGTTATTTTGTGATTTTTTCGACAAAAACGTCAAAAACCAATATTTCTAATAAAAATTTCAAAACAATCGTGAACAAAACTTGTAAATAATTAATATATTAGCCATTAGTGCTAGTAATAAATTTGAATTTTTTTACAATTCAATAGAAATTAAAGAAAAGTTGACAAAAAAAAAGGAACCTTACTTTGTGATTTTTTTGCTAAAACATTAAAATCCCACGGTTTTAATGAAAATATGAGAGAATGTCTATAACAAAAATTGTAGGTAGTTAACTAATTATCATTTTATCTTAGCACGCATCAAACGCACGCATTATCTACAAATTCAAAAACACCAAAAAAAAAATAGGTATAATGTACAGTTGTGATTTTTTCGACAAAAACGTAAAATATCAATATGTTTAATTAAAATATTATAAAATGTTTATATGCACAAGTTTGATAATTAACTAATTGACAATTTATTACAGTAACATTTGTTTAAAACGCATTAATTTCCTTCAATTTTATAAAAATTAAACAAAATTCTACGTTAACTAGAATTTGTTGCTATAAAAACGTCAAAAACCATTATTTCTAATAAAAATTTCAAAAAAATTGTGAACAAAACTTGTAAATAATTAATATATTAACCATTAATGTTAGTAATAATTTCGAATTTTTTTACAATTCCATAAAAACTAAAGAAAAGTTGACAAAAACAAGGAACCTTACTTTGTGATTTTTTTGCTAAAACGGTAAAATCCAACAGTTTTAATAAAAATATGAAAAATTATTATAACAAAATATATAGATAGTTAACTAATAATCATTTTATTAGTAACATTTTTTGATATAGCGCACACATTATCTATAAATTCATAAAAACCAAAAAAAAGTAGGTATAATATAGTAAATTTGATATTTTCGACAAAAACGTAAAAAATTAATAGTTTTTATAAAAATATTATAAAATGTTTGTATCTATAAGTTCAATAATTAACTTATTAACAATTTATAATAGTAATATTTTTGTTAGAACGCATTAATTTTCTACAATTATATAAAAATTAAATATAATTCTAAGTTAACTAGCATTTTTTGCTACAAAAACGTCAAAAACCAACATTTCTAATAAAAATTTCAAAAAAATGGTTAACAAAACTTGTAAATAATTAATATATTAACAATTTATGTTAGTAATAATTTTGGATTTTTCCATAATTTTATAAATAACTAAAGAAAAGTTGACATAAAACTTACTTTGTGATTTTTTTTACAAAATCGATAAAATCAAACATTTACAATAAATATATCAAAAAATTGTTATAACCTAAAACATATTTTATTTAAAACCAATTTTTGAATAGAGCACTCATGCGAATAATTACCATTTTAAATTTTTGGACAGCAACGCCATCTATCCATGCTTAACCTCGTATATAAACCATAATAAAACCTCCTAATAATTATTTTGTTATGCCTACTTGTGCGAAGTCAAATTAAATTTTTAATTTACAACAACAAAAAAAAATTAAAATATATAATTTCGACTAGTGAAACTAAAATAACAAGTAATCAACTCTTGTGCTATAATTGCTTGAGCAATTGGAATTTTACGATTTGTTAATTGTTTAGCGCACGTTGTTTAATGGAGCCTGAAATGAATATCTGCAATATTCTATATTCTTATCCACAGCTAGTTTAGTTTCGAGTTGATGAAATGCGTTTTGCGTCCAGTGGTCTTTTTATTTTTCTAACGCTATAAACATAAAGCATTTTTCCTCAAACCTTCGTTACTTCGTCGTTTGCTGCAGCAGACACATTAAATAAATCCGTAAAAAACAAATACGGCCCAAGTTGATTAACCATCTAGCGGTTAATATTAATTTAAACGTAAACTGTAGACAGGAAACAATTAGCGCGTTGCGTAAACGTTATTCGATAAAATTTGCTATAAATTAATATCACCAGTCAACGAAAGACACTAGGTGGCCATTGCTTTCCATAACGATTATAATCTGTCGCATACAGACAGTTTAATACTTAATAACTTAAAGCGAAATATGAAACGTAAAACATAACAAAATTAAAAATAAAAATCTTATAGATGGTATTTTTTAAGTTGCCAACATCAGTCGTGTTAAACCACACATTAAATCTTCAATTGTTGTTATTTAACGCTGTGCCTCCAAGGATTCTTTTCTAATGGCCGATAACGCCGGCAATAATTCTATATCATACACCGTATTTACTTCGGAAACTAGTAACCAATACGTTTTTCAACGTAAATATCCACTATGTTGCAACCGATAACTATTACTACTGTCCGATCCACGACGTTTTCCAGTGGCGCGACGCTTGCCGATAGAAATTAGTCGCATGGCGGCGGGTAATTGCCGATAATACGCTTGAAACAATCAATTAGAGGTGATTTTTTTTATTGCCTCAATGCCGGAATATCGGTTTGATTTTTATCGATAGCGCTTGCGCGTCTTGAACATTGGTAATTATACTCGTGGGTTAGATTTTTCTTCAACAACTACTACAGTGCGCTACAGGAACAGAAAGAGACTTGACTGACGCTTCAAGTGTTTGATAAAATTACAGATGGAGCTGCCCAGCGTGTTTGCCTTTACGAAGGTTTATAATTTTCGTTTAATTGCCCATAAAAGCGAGAGTTTTTATCGACATTAAAATGTCGAGGTTCAGTTTTTTGTTACCGAACACGCGTAATGTTTAATTACGTAATGAACTAGTACTTATATTGGATTAATGTTTTCTAACCTTAAAAACCTTAAACTTTAAAAGTGCTAGTAACGCCATCTTCCGGATTTGTTTACTAAAACTAAAACAAAAAACTTCTACGGCATATTTTTTTGAGGTGCACTTGCATATTAAGCAGACGAGGATTATTTGCAGTTGCAGTTGCAATTGCAGAGTCCATTGAGATAAAACCGTGGCGGTAATTAAAACCCAAAGCTTCCTAGTTCTTCTCTGTCCTTGATTATCTCATCCGCTGATGCAATAAAAATTAATCAAGCGGAATGTGTTTCAACACGTTGAAATTAATTATAACGCCAAACTTTAAACTCGCAGCAGTTTTAAAACTTCTTAGAGGTGCGAGCGCAAACTTAAAATTTACGCCCGCACCAAAAAGAATTTACATTTTCTCAGCAGGGTCCTGCATCTAATTATTTTCTTACATAATATTACTATCTGTTTTCTGCAACGCAAGAAGCGCACGACAACTTGGGTGTACATTTATTTCTACTGAGATTTAAGATTGAAGCCAACAAATTCTTGTTACTTGTTACGGTCCTTCCTTCCACTTCCGGTTCTTGCGTTACTCCTTGAAAGGACCCACTGAAACGTTGCAAATTTAAATGTATAACGACGCGTTTCAGCGCTGATGTGTGTGGGTGTTTAGCATTGAGCAGGTACGACGTTGTCATGTTTTCGGGGATGCTTTTGGGTATAACTGGCGCAAAGAATAAAGGACGAGGAAACGGGCCGGTAACAGCATAAATGTCGGTCGAGTAATTTCCTTCAATGTTAAAACTAAAACATTAAACTTTATGAACCGGAGAATTTGTTTTCATTTGTTATTTCTAAACTAACACAATATATCACCCTTAATATTATTAATTTTTAATTTTTTTATTTTTACGTTAAAGTTAATATTAATTCGTAAAAAATTATTATGATAATTCAGTAAATATGTAGGTACTGTATGAAAGCTAGTGTAACGGCTTAGAAACACTTTAGCCTAAAACATCCCTATTCCACCGTATAAAGCGGCTAATTTATTGCCGCGACACTATTCATTATCAAGCCGTTGGCGTCGTTGCCTTTTGCATGCGCGTCGGCGTTGATCTGCGCGTGTAGTTGTCTGGGGGGGTTGTTTACAGTGTTATTCCGTTGTTGTACCAGGTTTTTGTCTTCCTTTTGGAGTCACAATCACCCCTTTCTTTGCGAGCGTCTTACGTCTTTGAAGCCTCTCGAGGCGTTTGTTCGCAACGACTCTTCGCGTGCTCTTAATGTCTGCTGATGGTTTAATGGGGTTGTTGTTTTTATTTCGCGCAGCGTGTGATGACACCGCATTGTCGACGACTTATGCAGACTTAGTTAAGAGTTATACGCACCGGGTAATTTACACGAATTTGCATTTTATATTACTGATTTTATGTATTTTACAGAAAAAAAAAATTGCGTAGTGTTCAAACATTAAATAGTTATTTTTTTTTATTTTATAGCGTTTGGTAGAGTTTATTTGGTGGAGTTTTTTTGCTTTATTTATTTTATTCGTTTCAGGGAGGTGAATGAAAGCGTGTTGCTCTTTTGGCGCCTCTGCGAGCTTTTCAGGACTATCTATGTGCAGGCTGTCCCTTTCAAGACTTTTTCAGCTTAATTAAAAAACTTAAGTCGTTGCTTTTTACCTAGACTTCTGAGTTTTGTTTGTTTTACTGCAATGTTGCTTTCAATAGTGACTGCAACTGCCACATGATAAGGATGTGCAAACTCGTGGGGTGGTTTTCAATAGAAACGTAGAAAAACTTTTCTACGAATTTAATAAAATACATACAATATTATTATATTACATTTTTAATGTTTTACATGTTTTTTTATTTGTAAAAATTTTTATGATATTTTAAAAATTAGTTCTAGTGTTGAGAGGTATATACTATTTCATTCGGTCAAAAAAATTAGCTGAGTAAGAAAAACAGCTCATAAAAAGATTGATTTTATTACTTATCCACATGTACGTCCGTAGAAAGATTAATAAATGAATTGTAGGTGATGTGTAATTTCAATGCCATTTCCCTCTATTCGGGAGCGAGCTGGCAACCGAGTGCGCATACATTTTTAGCACATTCTTTATTTTTCTTGAGCCCCACAAGTTGGGCCCTTCGCATGCGAGTGCCTTAACTTTTACGATCAAACGAGGCGCATAAAGCGTCGGCGACGACATGCGAATTATACATGGACGAGAAACGACAAGAAGTATTTTTATATTGCTGACGAAGGCGACGGCGGCGGCGTGCAGCGCTTGTAGAACGCATAAAAAATGGAGTGAAAAACGTGCCGTGCCAACAAGCCGCCGCTGGTGTGTTTGTATCATCGACCGGCGAAGAAGTAGTAAAGTATTGCGAATGGCGGCGAAGAGCTTCAGAAGTCGCATTAAAACTAGCGCGCATAAAAAAAGAAACTGTCGAATTTCAATACCTACCCCTAAAGTCGTATACAATTCAATACCATCGATGGCTATGCATTTATTTTATGAAAGAAGTTAAGCCAAAACTCATTCGTCGACAATATTCACGAATGAAATATTTATATGTCGCATTATCAAGAAACTTTAATCAAAAAAATATTTTACATTAAATTTTGTTTAAGTTGTTTATTCATAATGCAAGCAAATTGATATTTGATTGTTTATTTTATCGTACTTTGACCTTTTTTGTTTCAATCGCAATAAAAACGCAATTTTCCGGTGATAAAAACTATTCTTCATTTTATTTGCCTTCATATTTCCGCGTTTATTCCCTCGCACGCAATGCAATTCCAACAAATTTTCTTATATAAATCAGACGCGAAACACCTTTTCATTTCATTTCAGTTTCCATTATGCTTTCGTGCATTCGCCACTTGCAACTTATTCAATTTCGTCTCGTCCTTTGTTTCGTACGCGACCTTTTTGTTTCGGTTTTTATTTGTCTCTTATTCTTTTACGGTTTTACGGTTCTGTCTTATCTCCCGCCCGAAAGAAGAACAAGATAATTCCTTCACACCATATCGAGAGGCATGCACACGTCCTTTTATTTCAACTTGTTTTAACTTTAACTTTACGACCGTCGTTTCCCTTTTTCTGGAGACACGAAAACTCACATCTCGAGACATCCTTCGTTCGGATGCGTTAGGCAGAGAGAAAAACGCAAAAAAAGAACAAAAATCAGATTTGACAAGTGAACATTTGGTATCTTTAAGGATAACAGGTCCCTCGAGGGATGTTTGGAGAAAATTTTGCTCGGGAAACTGTCGTCGCGGCTGCCATACAAGCTCGAGTATGGCGCTCTTCACGGCCAGTGAACACACAGTTCAATACTAGTTCAACTACAAGTGATTTAAAAGGGATACAAATGTATATGCCACCTTTCAGAGTATTCAGATATCTTTGTATGTCAACAAAAAATATTCTGCAAAATATTATTTGCAAAATAAATATTTATAATTTTTTTGTTGTTTTTTTTTGTGTCTTTTTTCGTACATTTTGGTGTTTTTCTATTAATCGGTGGGTTTTATTAAAAAATGTTATGGAGATAAAATGATTGTTGGTTAATTACGAACAAGTTTTGTTTAAACTTTTTTTTTATATTTTTGTTATTACTATTAGTTTTTAGTATTTATCTTCAAAAGAACATTGCAAAAAAATATTTATGTTAGTAGTAGATCGGTTTTATTTTGTAGTTTACAAAAAACTGGTGCGTTCTATTAAAAAATGTTACTGAAATAAAATGTTTATTAGTTAATTACGAACAACTTTTGTTTAAACAATTTTTTGATATTTGTGATATTAGTACTACTTTTTAGTGTTTTTGTTAAAAAAAAAACACTGCTTAAACTTTTTCACTAGTAGTAACTTTATGGTTTTCTTTAGCAGTTTCCGGAAAACTGGTGCGTTCTATTAAAAAATGTTACTTAGATAAAATGTTTAATAGTTAATTACGAACAAGTTTTGTTTAAACTATTTTTCGATATTTTTGTTATTACTATTATTTTCTAGTATTTATCTTTAAAAAAGCACTGCAAAAAAATATTTATGTCAGTAGTAGATCGGTTTTATTTTGTAGTTTACAAAAAACTGGTGCGATCTATTAAAAAATTTTACTTAGATAAAATGTTTATTAGTTAATTGCAAACAAGTTTTGTCAAAACTATTTGTTGATATTTTTGTTATTAGTACCACTTTTTAGTGTTTTTGTTTAAAAAAACACTACTTAAACTTCTTCACTAGTAGTAACTTTACAGTTTTCTTTAGCAGTTTTTGGAAAACTGGTGCATTCTATAAAAAAATGTTACTAAGATAAAATGTTTATTAGTTAATTACGAATAAATTTTATTTAAACTATTTTTTGATATTTTTGTTATTACTATTAGTTTTTAGTATTTATCTTCAAAAAAACATTTTTTTCAGTAGTAGATCGGTTTTATTTTGAAGTTTAAGAAAAACTGGTGCGTTCTATTAAAAAATGTTACTTGGATAAAATGTTTATTAGTTAATTCCGAACAAGTTTTGTTTGAACATTTTGTTGATATTTTTGTTATTAGTACCACATTTTAGTGTTTTTGTTTAAAAAAACACTGCTTAAACTTTTTCACTAGTAGTAACTTTACGGTTTTCTTTTACAGTTTTAGGAAAACTGGTGCGTTTTTTAAAAAAATGTTACTAGAATAAAATGTTTATTAGTTAATTACAAACAAGTTTTGTTTAAACTATTTTATGATATATTTGTTATTAGTACTAATTTTTAGTATTTTTCTTTAAAAAAGCACTGCAAAAAAATATTTATGTCAGTAGTAGATCGGATTTATTTTGAAGTTTAAGAAAAACAGGTGCGTTTTATCAAAAAATTTTACTAAGATAAAATGTTTATTAGTTAATTACAAACAAGTTTTGTTTAAACTATTTTTTGATATCTTTGTTATTAGTACTACTTTTTAGTGTTTTTGTTTAAAAAAACACAGCTCAAACTTTTTACACTAGTAGCAACTTTACGGTTATCTTTTGCAGTTTTAGGAAAACTGGTGCGTTCTATAAAAAAATGGTACTAAGATAAAATGATTATTAGTTAATGCCGAACAATTTTTATTTAAACAATTTCTTGATATTTTTATTAAAAATCCAACTTTTTAATATTTTTGTCTCAAAAAACATGCTAAAAACTGTATCATGATTTAACTAGAGGTTAAGTTTGTAAAAATTGAACCAAACTTTAAAAAAAAATTGTGTTATTCGTCTTATCTTATTACGTAAAAATAACCTGACAGATTATGAATGCCGACAATTTCCTCCACCATCTTGATGTCTCATCTCAAATCAAGGCAAATTATTCGCGCCACATAAAAGAACGCCCAGCACTAGGGCGAGCAAAACGCATCCGACATAATGAAGCGCAAAGATATGAAAATGAAAACCTCTTACTTTTCCCTTTTCGCCGGCATTTTTCTAGAGCGAATCTTTCACAGATATAAGTTAATTTTCCGCGGATTTATCTCCAGCCATTCGTTGGCTGTGCGCCGAGCGGAAAAACAATACAGATGCGAACGGACGTCGCAAACTGGCGAAGAAAAAAAAAACTTATCTTATTATTAAATGGCATTTTATAATCAAAATTCTAACCTTTTCATAAAACGATAAAACGTCGCAAGTCGCGCGCATCTGACGCCCTCACGCATTTATTAACTGTGCTTGTTTCCATGCCGCAACAGCCGCCCTTGGTTTTTCGGGTTTAATAATGCAACTTTTACCAAACCGTTGACAATGCGGGTGTGACCTGTCTTGAGCAAAAAACGAAAAAACGCAAAGAAGGGAAGTGTATCAGAAGATTATAGATGCTCGCGAAAAGAAGGAGCAAAATTATAAGCGCCGTAAAAGTTTTTGCATAATAATTAGCTGGAAATCCGGCTTAATCTAAGCACAACATTGCATTAGCACTTTAATAAGTTAATTAATAAAAATGTAAAAGTACAGAACACAGGGGAATAAAAGATCTTTAGACGCTGAGATAGAGAAAAAAACTTTTAATACTCACACCGCGTTAGTCAAGCTTGGAGGTTTACAAAGTACTTTTAAGACTTTAATTTTTTCGAAACAACTTCAACATACCTGAAACAAATGAAAGATTATTAATTTTTATTCCACAGTAAAACAAAACACACGCTAACTCAATACAAAACAACACAAAACAAAAACAAATGAAACAAAATAAAAGTTGATGCCATCAACAACTTTTGTTTTTATTTTTGTTTATTTATTCTACGATTTAACGTACAAAGAAGAAAAACGATAATGATTTAATGCTGCAATTTTTTGTAAATAAATTTTAGTAATGAAAAATTTCGTTGTCACACAAAATAAAATTTCAAATTGACATCAACGTCACTTAACAAAATATATTGACACATACACAGGTAAAACTAACTGTAAAGGCGGTAAGGTTTGAAAGGAATGTAAAGAATATTGAATTAAACCAATTTTAGCATATCGATGGTTGTATGCAGCGCCGCGCATCCAAAACGTCGCCGGGAATGTCCCAATGTCTCACTTTTATGACACCACTTTAAGTTCGGGCCATTTCAATGCGCACATTTCCATATTACCTTAGTCCATCCATCCGAGGCAATTTCCTTTCTTTTTCGTTACTTTTTTCCAACTGTTTCACCCACGATTCCGTACTATTTTCCTCAATTCGCCCACAGTCGCGCGCACACTTCCGTGTGTTCCATATCCTTCAATATCTGTAAAGAAGTCGTACATTTCTACGCAAACCAAGAACGCAAATGTAAAACACTCTCCACATGGTGCTACACAAGACTATTCCTTTCTTTTTCTTTCGTTTTTATTCTTACAACATTCACCGTAAAAAAGTAAAAATAGTGAAAACTTTTATTTAAGTAACGTGGTCGTTTCATAATTATATAGATTTAAAATTATTTATAGAACTTTCAAACTAAATTGAGGAATTGGTTAATGTAAATGTTATGAAAGTTATGAAAGTTATGAAAGAATTATTTATGTGTCTTTGAACACACTGTATAATCAAGGTCCTGTACCTTTGGGCTGACGGCAACGCCTCTTCCAATTCGCGTTTGTATTTTCCATATAAACTGCAATTTAAATTTAAACGCGACCCTCGCAATTGAATTTTCTTTCGCTTTCGAGGGATGAGCTATAAAAAAGATCCCGGAACCCTGGAGCACAGAAGGAGAAACGCTCGTCACCAGCGTGGGTAGCTCACCAGGACCAGAAGCGATATGTTTACAGACAAATACACTATACAAAATGAACCAAAAATAACTTTTACTTTGAGTTTTCTTTCCTTTTAAATTGAAAACATTTATACTGCTCAATGAAACATAAAACCTTTAACCTTTTACTGACATAACCTTCATTCCAAACAACAAAATTATATAATATACAAATTAAGGTAGTTCTTGGGGTTTGGGGTAAAAAATGTTATCAGATATTTATCAAAGACGTGATAATAAATTTACCCTTAAAATTTGAAGTCGATTGACCGTTTGTATTCCTAGATATATTCAATTAAAATTGGATAATTAACATTGGTTGTATAGGACTACTGCTCAGATTCAGTATTTAAGTTATAAATAAAAAAGTAACTTGCAGATATTTACCAAAAACTGACAATCTTTAAATGCTTTTATTTTATATTTTTTTAAAATTAATTTAAAAAATTTCACCGTTTACTTTTTTAAAGTTCAACAATTGAATGAAAACTATACATCGACGGGGTCAGACGAGACAACTTGGCAACACTGTACCAGAGTTTAAATATTATTTGCGCGGGAAATTCAAACAGACGGATAAATATGTACACAGATTGACATAGAACAACATAGCGGCGTTGCCAAACTTAAAAATTACAGAAGTGTTGTGTTGGTCACGTCACGTCAAATGTATATTGTCAACTCATACCCGTATTTCTTGGTTAGATTTTTTTTCTTTATAAATGTTTTGTTCTATTATGCCCAAAACTATATAACTAACGTCTGTCAAAAAATCAAAAAAATGATCCAAATTTTATTTGAATGGCTTTAGAAATAATCAAAGAGTAAATGTTTGAATAGAGCATTTTGTTGAGTGATGATTTTTGATGTGATGAATAGATTATGACGATTTAAATCAACAAAACCGTTTTCGATTTCGACAAATCAATTAGTTTTAAAATTATGACGCGTTTGTACTGGTAAAATGTTTTTATTTCTAGTATTTTGATTTGATTAAAGCAACTAAATATTTCAAAGACTTATTCTCGTGGATGTCTCCGTTATAAATGATAAATCACAATTGAATTTATTGATTGACAGGTACAGATATAGTCATTGAACTTCAAATCTTTATATTTTCAATTCAAACTCAAACCAAGTAAGTGGTGATGATTTGCATTTTTTAAAATTGATAGTTATTGACATTAAAATTACGAAATGATTACTACTATTTTATAAGGATTTGTATTAAGGGGTAAAACCATTCTAGAGGTAGAAATAAAGATTTAACATTCGTTAATTTGCTTTACACCTTAAAATTATGGAAAAATAAGGAAAATAAAATAATTAAGATTTAAAATTTGTTTTTTTACCCCTTAACAAAACAAAAGATTTGATTTGAAAGGTGAAAACACTTTAGAGGTAAATATAACAATTTTAAATATGACAATCTAAATAAATAAATAAACAAAATTTAAAAAAATGATTTAAGGGGTAAAATTACTATAGAATTAGAAAAAAAATTAAATTATTTTACCTTTTCGCTAAAAAAAACGTTTAAATTAAAGGTGTAAACTCACTCAAGTTGTTTTATTCCTTAACAAAACAAATACATTGATTTAAAAATTTAAGGGGTAAAAAATAGAATTTAATAATTTTTACCTGGTAAAACAAAATGTTTTGTAGTCTATAGTGTACTTTTTAAAATATTTAAGGATTTAAATTAAATACCTTGTAAATTTAAAATGTTCAAACCCCCACAATCCTTTTATCCTTTCGTACACATTGTATAAATCCGGTGAAAAAAAAATTCGGTGAGCAAAATCGAAAATAAAATTGGTTCCAACTGGCATCCCGGACTTCTTCCCTGCTTTCTTGTCCTGTCCTTGTTCCGTCCTCGTACCTTGTTGCTAGGATTGAAAATTTATTCAAGGTCCAACCCCAGCTTGAAACACCTAACATGATTTTAATGGCCAATTCGTATAGATGGAACCTTCACGGTGAGTAACGATTTTTACCTTTTTGCTAGCGTCCTTTCTACCCCGAAATTCAAGCAAATCTTCTCTGCTCCATAAAAAAGCAACAAACACAAATAAATACGGCGACACAAAATGCGAACAAAGGCACAACCAGAAAAGTAAGAAATTCACGAATTAAATGGCACCTGCATACTTGTACATTGGCTAAGAGCAAATAAGAACCAAAATAAACGCGGTGCAATAAAAAAAAACACAAAACCAAAAGAAGAATGTGCAAAGTTATTTAATTCGCTCGGCGATTTGCCGGAAATAATAAAGACGACCGTAACCGCAGGGCGTGCCGGACGAGCGGAACCTTAAAACATTTTCTTTCCCATTCGGCTTTAAACATTCCCTTGTATGCCACCGTCGCCGCCCGCTTGAAATTAGAAGAGGAAGACGACAAAAAACACCAAGCGGTTTTTACGCGTGTAAAAAATCTCATTGTAATTTATTCCTGTGCCGCTTTGTCTGCTTCTGTCCCCGGCGAATCCACCAAAACTTTTTTGCTCTGATTTACGCGCATTCGTCAATTGTTCTTGCTCCACTTTTTTTGTACACAAACAAATAAAGCACCATGTGTCTATGTAAATTTAAATCTTTGATAATATTTGCTGACAATATATTTTATTCAGCAAATCAACAAAAAAGTTACCAGTTGCTGGATATTGCCACGAGCGGTAGAAAGAATAGAAGTTTTTTTAATTTCCTGATTTTTACAACTGCCATCTTCGGTTTATGTCGAAGGTACAAGTCGCAACTGATAAAAAAAGTTGTGTCGCACGCCGCGCACACTTGTTTTTTTGTGTTATTCGCAAGTCATAAACTTTCTTTGATTTTTTTTTGGTGCCATTGCGGAGGAGCGAACTTTTTCCATATATTTTTTGCCTTGCACGCTGCGGAGACGAGTGCCCAGTATATTCAATAAAAAGCGATTGTGCGAGTACATAAACTTCGGCCCCTTGTCTGAGTTGACTTTTGGAAAAAAGGGGCATGCTTGGAACGTTCTTCACAACACACAACGGAACCGAGCGAAACGTGGAGATCCTGTTAAGATAAGCCACATAGGTTTTTCACTTAGTCATACATAGTGTTAACAAAAATGGACTACATTAAAATGTTTAACGCAATACATAATTTACGGGGGTGGTTATTAATAAATTATATAATTCCATTATTATGGATAAAATATTTTAATAAATTCAATTAAAATATTTTATGATTCGTTTAATGTCAGTTAAATATTAAATTTTATGGAAAATAATTTTTTTGTTCTTTTCTTTCAAAGGTACATTCAGTGGAAGTTTCTTGCGTTTCTTTCGGAAATCGCGAGGCCGTCTCTCATCGACAGCCAAAGCATCGGCCGGCACGAATCGGCAGTCGAAGCAATGATTTATTGTTTATCCACTCGCGCCACTTGCCTCTTCACTTTCCGCCTGCCCACCCTTCACCAACACAGGGTTGAAATACTAAAAGGAGCGCAAAAGCCGTGCAGTGGAGATCACCAGACCGACGAGTACCTACCAAGACGAGCAAACAAAAATTTATTATATTTCCGTTTTTTTCGTTATCTACCCTATGTTTTTACAAAGAAAATCGAAGAAAAACAAAGACTTTTCACGCATAATAGAAGAAAAGTCCTCTACTTTGATTCCTCGAACAAAAACACCAAAAATCAAAGATATGATGTTTTAAAACTTAACTCAAATCTTAACAAAAACAAATCCAATTATTTATATATAAACATTTTTTTTATTTGCGTTATTTTTCTGGTAACCATGGATACAAAGCCGCAGGAATATTACATTTGAAAAGTTATATGCTTTGTAAAGTAAAAGTTTATTACAATAAAAGAATTAAATAAAAATTGTGCCGCATTGAAAAGAATTGAATGTAGAACGGCGGAAACATTTGGCCAATAATTTGTTTTCGAAACTTCTGCAGCAAATAGTAAAACAACTCGTGGCAATAATTTACTATGGTGTGGTAAAACTGCGAACAAATTTTAGTTAGTTTCTTCAGTTCGCTCGCATTTCAAAGTTGCACCACGCTGTCGGAAGGTGTAAGGTGGAACTTTTGGTCGAATTTCAAACACTTTACCACACATAAATCTACGTAAAGTACTTGTAAGGTAGCTTTAATACACTAAAACCCTTTTAAGGATCCTCAAGATTTAACAATTATATATGTTTTTTCTTATACTGTGTTTTTTTCAGCTGTAAATCCAAGTAATTCTTGTGTTGTTAAACTAAACTGACAATTCAAAACAGAATAAATTTTTTTAACAAAGTTTTTTTTGTGTGTTAACCCCAATAGGGTAGTATTAGCCACCCTATGCAATCGTAAGTCTGTCACCACGACAATTTTCAATTGATTTACATCCACAGGGTTGTTGGCGTCGCACCGACATAATTCTTGATCGTTTCCAATCGCAAAGGGTGGTTACCCTATAGTTTGTTATATCAAAAACATATTACAACCCTACGATTGACACTTTCTAACACATGAACAGTTTTTTTCTTGCAATCATTTTTTTTTCTTGCTTATAGACACATTTTGAATGGTAATATTATTAATCTGACCTTTTGACATTTTGTTGTTATGACTAAAGATTTTTCTTGCTGTTTGGTCCACACAACATAGACAACTTTTAGGTCCGCGAAACTACCAATCCGATAACATGTTCACTAAACGAATTCTTAAATGTGACTAACTTTATTTACAAAAACGATCTACAAGGTAAACAACGGGAAAAACAAAACAAAAACAAAGCCTTTTAGATTGCCGTGACTCACGGCCTACTCGATAGCTAACATTCAAAGCCACGTAGATTGCCGTGGCTCGCGACACCAGCTACAAATTGTTTTTAGAACTTTTATGATGTTTAATGTAATGTACCACTGATTCAAATATTTTGAAGAAACGTAGGTTGTGACGGCAGAGGTGGCGGCAATTGTTCGAAAAAGAAACCAAGCGCAGTTTAGTAGTTAAATGTTCGCCGCACGGTTAAAGCGCCCCGAGTGCTAAAAGGAAAATATACGAAAATGTTATTACTATTACTATAAATTATTATTATCTGGGGGAAAGTCCCATTAGGGCTGTAAATATTGCACGAATATAGGAGGCGGCGGGAATTTGTTGGCATACACGTGCACCTCGCTCATGTTACGTGTGCCGCCGAAGGACGAAGTCGTGTTGAAACCGTAACTGTTGGTTAAATGGGAGGCAGCGCGGTTTTGTCCGCCACCCCTTGGTGCCTTTTTTCTGTTTTGCTTTATGTCCTATAAGCACGTTTATAAAATATAGATTAGTTGCGTTTTCGATGCGTAACTAGACGTTTTAGGAGTTAAAACTGCAATAAATATCATGAATGTGATCAACACGATAACAGGATGTGAAGTGGGTACTTTTCAACTTGTTTTATTACTTTAAGAACGAGATAATTTATTACAGGATTTATTAAATATCAAAATTAATATTAAAAAAATATTGTGTGCTTAAGCAAAACATAAGTATTGTCACATAAATGTAAAAATAAAAACGATACCCAACGACAGTTCCAAATAATTTTATATGAATAAAGTTTAAAAGTTTTAAAACCATAATGGAATTAAAATTACCGAACCCTCAATTACTACCACCACAAATCTATGAACTACGAATAAATTCACACACATTTAGAAGTTTATCCTAACATAAAATAATTTACTAAACTCACAGTAATGCATCGTACACACGAAGTTCATCCGAAATCCACCACAATTACGTCCCGACTGCGGGAATAAAGTTTCGTCTTGAGCGCTCGTCGGCGGCGGCATCTGATTTGTATATATGTATCCAACTGATTAGTAAGTGCGTGCTGACGTCGAACTAATTCGCTTTTATTATGATAAATCACCGCTGTTGAACAAGGAATATAAATTATCTCGACCCGTTTGATAACCGCCTCGTTTCCAAACTATTCCACCACACTCCAACCACAAAACAACCGACAAAACCATCTTAAAATGCAAGCTTAACTTGCTTATGATTATTTCGTATTAAATGGCTTTTAAATTTAAACCCAGAACCGCACTTAAGACACACCATTAAACCCAATCATTCTTCATGGTTTAATGCGAATAAACCCAACACTGTTATAATATTATAATATATTACAATATTTCCATATCTTAACCAGAAGCTAGGAATAAATGCTTCAGTAGCTATTCAGCCTGGAGGCAAGGAGCACGAGCACTTCACGGTTTACACCAAGAAAGTGACAAGACAGATGACTCCAGCTTATGCAGAACAATTGAAACGCAGTTTACTTCATTGCGCCACTAAGGGAGAAACGCTTGATTTAATTTATTAAACATAAACACGGGGCGTGGAAATTAAATTAATTTCGTTCGAATCAGTCTAGTTGAAATCAAAGCAAGCAAACACAGGAGCTGAAGCTACACAACATCAGATGAGGCATAGTTACTTATAAGTATCTGAATTATTATTCATATTCTAGAGATAGACACTATAATGATGATGACTTTCATTTAAAAAAAGACCGTGTAATCAAAATTATAATACGATATAATAATAATCAGTAACTACGATATCGTAATTTTATTACTTGAATATTTATTAGGGTTGTAATGGAAACAATCAATTAATCATTTAAAAATTAACGAGATTTTTTTGGTGCATAAACATTAATTATTCTTCTATATTATTATAATTACATTATATATTTTTTGTTTACGGTTAAATTTATTGCTTTGGTAATAAAGAAAAAGTAATTCTTTAAGTGTCGGGTTGTATTTGTAAAATTTATAGATGTTTGGCATTATAGAACTTTAGGAACGCCTTATATTGATAATAAATGGATTATCAAGGTTGTTGTTTTAGTTTTTGACACCTACGGAATTTGTGAATTGACTGAAATCATCTGAATTGGTGGAATTACTGGAGTTACTAATTTGTAACTTAAAATTATAACAGTCGTGCAATGACACATAGTCAATGAAAAATTCAAGAGTGAAAATAATTGAATGCAGCCAATACCAATGCATTACAATGATTCGCCATTTTTTTCTCTGGAGCACGCCCAATCAAAGTACATAAAAACAAACGAATAACGAAAACATAAACACACCTTATTGATTCAACCATTGGGAATGACAATACTAAACATCCAAACAAACAACGGAATATCAAGGCACTCAAAATGTAAACAAACAAATGCCTTCTATCGGAAACGATTGTAAATATTAAAATAAATACTAGTTAAATACACATACCGACATCTACCAATAAAATTATGAACTAAAAATACAGAAATAAAAACATACATTTTGAGTGATATTGAATTATTTAATAAATTTATCACATATTAAGATAATGAACAATCTGCAAATTATACGTATTAACCTGAAGCAACTGTCATATACATCTGAGGTTAATTCATTGATGGATTATAATTGTATTTAACCTCAATAAGGTCATGTCAATTGCATTATGGTCGGTAAAATGGATTGTAATATATTGATTTGACAAAACATGAATATACAAGGTGATTTAAAATTTTCTGGTGAATTTGTAAAAATTAAATTGTGTGCAACGTAAATTTAATGTAATGCAAAAATGTAGATAGTTTGTTGTGTCATGTGTCATCATAACTATAAACTTTGTTTGTAACTGCTGCGCAGTCAAATCCGAATGATTGCATGACATCAAGCACGCGCTAGAAATTAAAATTAAAATCCAGGAAGATAATACGCGAACCGGAAATTATAAATTCACGTCACGATCATACAAACGAGCGTATGAGCGTAGAGCGAAGCCGCCATCCAAAACAATAAGCACGTATGCGGCCCCAATTGGCTGCCCCGCCTGGTGGAAACTTCACGTTGCGTCTGACTTATTATTTAATTTAACTGATTCAATAATAACTAACAACTCGCTCTCCGACTAATTTAGCGTAATTTCATTAGGTCGGCCGTGGCGGTGGCGGCGGCGGCAATGGCGTTGACGGTCAAAGGGCCTTTGTGTAGGCGCGTTCGATGCTGCTCACTCTGCGTATCTACAATGCGTAAATTATGTCCACACACCACACACAGGTTACACAAATTGACATTCTTTTTAACATCATCATCAAGATCGGATGATACAATGACACAAATTAATTTAACTTTTTTATTTATTAACAAAAAAAATCATGTTCATTATTTGTTTTTGTGTCATTCGACATTGAGTTTTTTTTTTAGTTTGTAAATAGTTAACGTTTGTAGTTTGTTTTGAATAATTTCGAAATTAATTTGAACTTCCAGAACCAACGTCTTTAGGTCTTTAAAAAGATATCATGTTTCGTGTTTGGTTTGGCGTTTAATTTCGTACATTCATCAGTGTCACCCGATTTCATTTATAATTTAGGTGTTTATCTTAAAATAATCAAAAACGAACAAGGAACACGAGGAGTTTTCTGTGGAAGAAAAAACGTTAGAGTTGAAGTTTCGTTAGAAAAAGTAAATGTAGTGACAGATAACGAGTGATTTCTTCATTAGTGTCCAGTTCCAAACCAATATGTCGCCGGATGATGGTGCGTGCAATGCCGGTATTAGTGAAAGAAAAAAGAAAACTTGCGGATGAGGAGGGGCGAACGCCGGAACGTAGGCAACTCAAAGCAACTGAGGGGCACACACGCAAATGGATTAATGATCCGGTCGAAACAAGGTATTCTTTAACGTCACGAAGCGCCTTCGACGCGCAGCACATTAATCAAAATAACAGAGAGAGTTCTCACTTGATGAAACGTTGGTCTGATGTGCACTCTTGGGCGAAGCGAGTGAAACACCCAAGAGGGAACCAAGAACCAGAACACCAAAGAACCTTAACGCTTTCTGCCTTCCCAAAACAGCAAAATGCTACTTAGATTAAGTGATATTGAAGACATTTGCAAACTATAAAAATACCAAACAAAAGATTTCGGTGGAACCAAATTAATTTAAGTGCCTGTTAAAAATTCCGACATGCAACGACTATGGGGAAACTTACACCGTCAGGATATGCATAAAACTCGCATAAAATAAAAATTTTAAATTTAAATCTAATCTATGCAGACATTGACTGGTCAATTGCAATACAGGACGTCACAAAATTACCCACTAAATATTTGATTTTATATAATTCTATAAAATGAAAACATTCAGTATAAAATATCCTTGCGCGCGTTTTGTAAGTACAAAACAGTTCTGGCGGCGTGCATTTGAGTGAAATACGTATGAGGTTTGTGTAAAAAAAGCAAAACATTGAAAACAGTGGCAGTGGCTGCGCTAAGAGCAAGAATAGTGCGGTGCTCTCTCCGCCAAACGAAAATTGTGATTTATAGCTTTTTCGCATAAAATGCACGAAAAGGTAAAAATAGAGTGGCGTATCACACAGAAGAATGAAAGAAACGGCAATGGGAGAAATGGGGGAGATTCCAAAATGCAGCAGTCACTTCACTGCTGGCTGCCGACATTGAGTTCACTTCGCTATTTGTGTGCCGCGGACTCCGTTTTCAGGACGTTGGTGAAAAAATAGAAGAATGTCGAATTCAGTATGGAAAACTAAAGCGCGTACACATGAACGGTGTCTGCATACGAGGAAACAATGCCATAAAAGAATTAAAAAGAACATGCAGTCAATTTAAATCACAAAAATTTACGACCGTTAAGTGCAGTTTTCAATTTTCTTCATTTATTTCAAATTGCATTTCAAATTTTTGTTGCGTAAAAATGATTCTTAACAATAGTTAATTTTCTATAAATTTTCTATATTAAAAAATAATAATAACAAAACTAGAGATAATTAATTTAAGTTGTAATTATGTTGTACTCATACATGATGATTTAATTTAAGTATCAACATTAATCAATCTTCATTGCTTCACATCTTTCTTTTATTATACAGCACCACCATAAATTATTGTGATATGATATGTTCGATATAAATATTTAAAACTTTAATATTCTTTCCATCTCAATAAATCTTCTGTTTTGATTTCAGATTCCTGATTTCATTCACATAAACCATCAGGTTTTATCTTAATTCAATGCAAACTACTTCTAACGCAAACAATATTACTTATGCATCGTTGCATTAATGCATCTTACCGACGCGACGCTTCTCTCTTCATTACTTACGAACGATAAACGATAAGCAAACATTGAACAAGTGAGAAACTGAAGCGTTTCGATAAATTTCTTATAGTTACGCATGCTGCATGCATGGTAAATGATAGTTACATCCGCCAGCATCTCAACAAAACCAAAAATTTTCTATACACACTACCGTTATCTACAGCAGTATATAGTTCCATTAAACATTAGTAACATCACAATAAAATAATCAAACTGATACGCATGCGTTGTACTAAATTTTTAAATTTTAAACTTTTAGTTGTTGGGTTATTCCGAAAATACCTTATTTATTTTGGGTTGTTTAATTTTAAAGCTTTTTTTAAATTTATATTGGTATCGATTAGAAAAACTCGTATCTAAATATATTCAAGTAGAACATAAAATTTTATAGTTCCGGGTGAATTTTATTTATTTTATTTTCGCCCAGGTTTAGCAACGAATCTATCAAACCGAATTTAAGAATACTATTCCAAGATGGAAATCACGCAGCGATTTTATTGCCACATTTTGCTTCGTTGCTGCATAGTGTCATCTGGAAGTCGGGGGGTGGTGGTTCGCAAGTCTCGTGTGTGCGCTTGTGGATTTATATCCCTGTTTGTTGGTGCAAGAAGTCAGCTTGGAGAAGGACAGCTTGTTTAAAAGCGAAAAGAAAAACGCAAAAACAAAAAGAAAAAAACGGGGAGTGAAGAAGAAGAACGACTGGCACGGGAATAAAGCCGCTTTGCCTTTCTCCCGCCGCTCGTGATCCTCGAGATTTACCTGGCAGACACTTGCCAGCAATATACGTCTTTCCGTGATTTTTTATGATCCCACAGGCTTGTTTTTTGGAAGCTGTTCTGGCCTGCATTAAACACTCTGTTGGTTACTGGGGTGTTATATTAGGGAACCTTCTGATTAGAAGCTGGTTATGATGGATATGATGGCAATGATGAAAAGGAAGTGTGCAAATATGTTTGTTCATTCTGATAGCCTAGGGTTAGGGTAGTGGTAGTAGGCTGGAAGTAGGTATTTGAGTAAATTAATACATTTGGTTATCCCTTGATGATAGACTTTGCCGATGGCGCGGTGGTGGTGGTGTCTTGACGCTAGCCGGCTAGCCATAACGCTGCGGTTATGCATTAAAGCTGTATTAGGAAAACTTCCTGCAGTGGCGAGTGACCACCACCAAGGGCGCCTGGAGGCCATCGCTCTGGTCCGGTTGTTAGGTACATTTAGGTACAGTCGGGTACATAGCAACCGAGTGCTCAAACCACTCACTGTCTACCACCAGTTAACCAACACTATCGCTCCTGGGCAAACCTCTATATCTACTATGTGGTACTACTCTGTCAATTGTGACTGAATTTTACAAACCAAATTGATTTCCATTTTCACTGTTTGATTTCACCATCACGTTCATCCTTTGCTTTCAGAGTAAATTACTCGTGGTTTGCTCTTTTCTTTATCAAGGTTATATAAGTTCTATTTTACATGTTACTTATAAAATATGAGTTTAATCATACGTTTCTGCATAATCTAACCACAATATCCTTTTGTTTAGAGACACAACGAATATAAGCATTGTGAGGTTAATACCTGTATTACTTTTGAGTCTGAATAGAAGTCAGTGTTATTATTTCTAGTTAAATCGCAAAAGAAAATCCAGCAAAGTATTTTTGGTATTTCAGTTTCTAAAGAAAAGCAAAGCCTGGAATTCTCCAAATTCCAACAAACCAACCCTCCAAGTTGGTTGCATGTTAACCACATGATTTTTTTTATTATCATGATTTAGATATGTATCAAAGCAAGAAATATCTTAAGAATTCTTTATATAACTTGTCTACTATTTGTTGTTAATTTAAAAGAATAGAATTAAATAGTTGAATATCTGCGAGGAAGGATAATAGTCTTGTTAGAGGAAAAAGCAAACCGTAATAAGGAATTATAGCAGGTTGATGGTAGTCCTGTACATGTGCTTACGTTGTGGACTTTCCGTTAGCACTTTACCGGTTTTGTACTTCTTCCCACGTTTCCTACGAGTCTGTAAATTCTCCCCTGCCGTTTTGTTTCGCATGGTTCCCGGATAACGTAAGCTCCTTGCATTCCGCGTTCCGCAAGCTGCTAGGTGCTACAATTGTGTACATTCTTACGGTTGCACCGGAATGGCGTAGTCGGAAAACATGACCTTATGTCGGAACGCAATTTCTTTTTCTTTCCTCTTACAACCTCCGTACTTATCTACATACAAGAACCTCTACCGAGCGACGCCAAAATATGACAATGAAAATATTAAAACAAAAAATCATATTTCCTGGAAACAAAGATATTCCATTTGCGCGGAATTAGAAACAAAGACCAAAGGCAAGGAGTAGAACATTCGTGTTCAAGTAACATTAAAGTTGGCAATATTTGCATGTCGGCATGAATAAATTGCGAACATTTTTAATAACGCCATGTGTTTTTCGGTGCGCGCCAGACGCGAAGAGGGAAAAGAGGTTTTGACACACACAGGGACTCACCGCGCCACCACCTTACCCGCCGCCAGCCTCCGGATCCCATTTCGCATTGATTAAAACATAAAGCCTTGTTGAAAATTAAATTACACGCCGAACACGACGGGCTAGCAAGACCGTCGAGCCGCTGGTGGCTGGCGGAAAAGCAACAAACGAGTGTATGGCGGAGGTCGACGCGCACGTCGGCGGCGGTGACGTAACGAGATGCTTGCAGAAAACCGCCGCGCTGGGAGCGTGATCCTTTGCCGAACGGAAAAGCGGTCTTGCGTTTGTTCGGAGCGTTGCTTGTTTTTAAACAAGCTAAGGGGGTTGCGGATTGGACCTGGTGCCATGGTCTAGGGAACCGAAGGGCTTATCGATATTATAGTACACAAAGATATTGCCGTGAAAAAGAAACAACGCTGCAACGGCAACTGGGGAAAGAAAATGGAAGATAAAAGAAGATGATTGTTCAATATTGTTCATGTGCTATACTCGCATTTGCAATGTAAGTAAAGCATAAATAATGCATGCGATATCAATAACAACCGATCGTCACTTATTTTCACAGATTGCTTCGTACTGCGCATGCGCAAACATACCAAACAAGGTAGAACGCTAATTGATTGGCTAAACGCTGCAAACGAGCGCGAGTGAGACAGATTTTTAATTTAAAGTTTAGCAAATTTAATAGAAATATAAAACCAATTTCGAAAATGTTTTCGCACCAAAGATATTGAATTGAAATTGTTACCATTGAGAATTGCAATCTAAACCGAATAAACATCTTCATCGCCGCATCCTTTCATCAATAAAACTGCCCATTGAAATGATCGAACCGGAATATTGCCTTTCATTCTTCAGCATTTCGGATAAGAAATACCTTTTCATATTTCTTTTCTAAAACTTCCAGTTGTGGTCGTTTTCCTTCATAAGTCACAATTTTTTAACTCAAAAAAAAAACTTACAAACTATAATGTAGCAATTGACCTAATAAACTAACGAAACTGTGGTGTACGTGACTAGACCCCAATCTTAATTTTTGTCTTTAGTGTACGTTACTGATTTTGTGTGTTTCTCGTCTTATGCGTCACCCCGTCACCCTAATTCTTTCGAGCGCTAAATCGCAGGTGGCCTACGTGATACATGTTGTCGTAGCCTTTGCGATATGCCTATACAGTAAGACCTCGTTTAACGCTACCTCGGTTAACGCTGATTTGCTATAACGCGGTTTGCTGAAACAACTTTAAAAATGCTTAAAATATTACCGAATTCAGAATTTTAAGACACA